>JAKSZP010005505.1:0-126716 GCA_022478985.1 Massospora cicadina | reverse complement strand
CTAAGATGACCAAAATTACTCGAGATTGAAACATGATATCTCAGTCTAATAAGATTGAAAAATCTAAAATGAGTATTTCTGATTTTTTGATTTTACCAAAGAAAGACTCTTTTGAAGTTATCAACCTCCATTGATGGGTGAATCTAATAAACCCAAAGGAACTCAGAAATATGAGATGGCCAAGCAATCCAAAATGATTAATCATTTTGAAGGGGCTAAGCCTTGTTAAGAAGGTCAATTGCATCTAACTAGAGCTTTATTAGATATGATCATCACAAATCTTTTAATAATTATGATAATCAACAATATTGGTCCTCTGGTAGGAAAGATCTTACCTCAGGTAAATCAAGAAAATTTTTGCAAAGAACCACAAAATTTTTTCTATAAATATCTCTGGTTTTTAATTAATAAAGTACCTCAATTCTTGTCTCACATAGTTTAATTTTGATCTATTTTCATACTGAATTCTGTATATTCAATTGGCATTATCCATAGCAACGGAACTAATAACTTTGTTGCACTTAAGTTGATCTTTTTTAGAGCCATGAAACTAATAATTTCATAGCCTTTGTAGCACCTGTTTATCATACTTTCTAATGAAATTCCAATAGGCACACTTCTGAAGACCCATAATTACCCTGACTCAGTTTAAATATGTTTTTTATAACCAAAATTCCTTATGGTCAACTTTTTCTAAATAAACAATTTTCCTGTTTGACCATTTAAATTAAATGTTGTTCCAAATGATCCTGTGCGTGGACCCCTTCAAGGAGGTCTCATGCTACATTAACCATTTCATTTGATTATGATGAGCTTATCCTCATGTGCACTGTTGGTTTGCCCAGGTACCCTCCAACCTGGGACGTTTACTCCTTTTTCCCTTGTGCACTGCATCATTTTTGGGTGGTTATTTATCTCACTTATCTGCTTTAGTTATTATTGCTCTAGCACCCTCTTATGGGCTCTAGTAGCTTTGGTATTAATGGCTAGTTTTTGCATTGGCTCTGTGCACCAAGCACCACCACATTAAAAACAGGAGAGTTATAGACGCTCTCCTTACATCATGGATAACAAAAGGATAGCCCAACAGAAGGAGCTGGAGCTAAGAAGACATAGAGTGAGGGTATTGAGCATAGTTATGGTGATAATATGTAGAGCAAACAGCAAAACTTGGCTGTGCTCCAAAGGGCAGTTCATAACAGAGTTTTGTACATGGTTAGAGTGTAAATGTAACATGGTTTGGAGGAAACCAGGTGGAACCAGCAGAGTATCTGAGGCTGTCACAATTTTCAAAAGGATAAACAGGCTAGCATGTCACAAGACCTCCTCAAAGAGGTCTGCACATAATTTCACCTAAAAAAATAAATAAAAATGTAAAAACAACAATATGGTTTATTAGGGAAGATGACCAACAAGTAAAAGTTGGTCTTGAGTGAACATAATTAAACCATCTTGGGGTTCTCTGGGTCAGTGGAAGTGGTACCAAGCCTTGGTGCACTAATAGGTACAAACTTCTATCCAAAAGGGTAACATACTTTAAAAACAACCTCATTCAAGTGATCAATTAAAGTTATACCTGACCCAAGCTTGCAATTTTGTATTTGGAATGGGGTTTGAATCCCCATTCCCTGATTAACCATATTATGCCATTGTCATTCATTAAATAGATCATCTGTTATAATGCTTGAGCTGAAACAAGGGGCTGGGCATTTTGCACCTTAATTGTACAACCTGGGAATATTTGGTTTGTACCCATCAATGGTCCAAGATGTGCTTGAGGTCAGGAAAGACCTGAAGTTTTAACCTTCTGGACCTCCTGCCACCTAGCCTTATCTTTGGGGTTGGTTCCTTCTATCAAGTCATATAAACATAACATTACCCTCTCCTCCTTTTTGGGCTCCACCCCTCTCCAGAGGCATTTGCTAAGGAAAAGTATTTATGGGCAGGGGCCAACTTTATGGCAGCAATGTTGGCTTAAATTTTTATCCTGCATATTTGGGGAAATGCTCTTGGAATGCTTCAATTAGCTCTTAGGCATGAGTGCAGTCACTTGCTGGGACCCAACTGTTCTCTGCTGCATCAAATCTCTTCCAAGATATAAGATACTTGAGCCTTTTTCTTATAGACAAGAGGCAAAAATCTCCTCCACTTCCCACTCTGGTGCCCCATCCACAAGATAAGCCTCAGGAGTCTCTGAAGGTGGGCCCTCAAACAATGTGAGCTTGCTTTCATAAAACACTGATAAAATTTGAAACAAAGTGGGGAGTTTCAACTGGTATGAGGCATTGCCCATCTTTTTGACAACATAGTATGGTCCAATCCTCTTTGGACCTAGTTTTTTTGCATGGTTGCTTAATTGAAATGTTTTTAGCATCCATCATCATGAGATCTCCTTTCTTGTATGCTGGTCCAACTCATCTCTTATCATAAGCATTTCCCTTGTAAGCCTGCATGGCCGCATCTAAATTTATGCTCACCCCTGGTGTACCTTATTGATTATTTTTGCAAAAACCAATACCGCTTCCACCTTAAATCCACAACTGGGCTCCAAATTGAAGGAGGATTGAAAACATGGTTAGCAAAGAAGAGGGAACAACCAATTGATGCATGTTGTGTGTTGTTATAACTGAATTGGGCCATGGGAGATGGAAAACCCAATCTGAGTGATCTGCAGCAGTGTAACACTGCAAGAACTGTTTAAGGCACTTGTTCACTCATTCCATCTGCCCATCTGATTGGAAGCAATAGGCAGTTGAACGGCAGTGACAGATTTGCAGAGTCTTATACAACTCTTCCTAAAAAACAGAGGTAAACTGGGATCCCCAATTGCTATCTATTTCTTTAGGGATCCCATGAAGAGTGAACACATTATTAACAAAAAGCCTAGCCATCTCAGCTGCAGTGACTGTGGTTCTTCAAGGAAAGAAGTGGGTGAACTTTGTAAAATTGTCCACCACCACCATGATAGCATAATAGCCATCAGATGCAGGCAATTCTACAATAAAATCAACTGATAGGAAAGTCCAAGACCCATCAGCCTTTTGAACGGGTGTTAACAACACTTCTAAAGGCTAGCAATTTGGTTTTATTTGGTTGCAGACTAAACACTCTTTAAAATACCTGCCTACCTGAGCAGCAAATCCCTTCCAATTGTTAGTATAATGGATAAGCTTAAGGTTTTTCAACTTGCCAGGGTGATCAATGGTGATTCCGTCATGATGGTCCTAGATGATTTTCAGGCAAAGTGGTCCAGCAGAAACCTATATATACCTCTGGAACCACACCATCTCATCCTTTACATGATAACCTCTGTTAATATCCTTCTGATTTTGTGCACTCTTTGCAAGGACCATAGTATATTTGGCTGACAAAGGCTGAGAAAGGACTACCTTTCTGAAAGTACTATATTCCTCCACATTTTCTAGAGGAGTGAGCGCTGGCTCATTGGCTAAGGGAGAGGAAAGTTGATATGTAATTTTAACTGGAGGAATCATTAAATGGGTATTATGCACCTCAACTTCCTCAGGATTGGGAGCTAGTGCAAGGTTGTGGCTCAAAGCATCCACCAAACCATTCTCCTTGCCCATTGTAAACTCATAAGTAAATCACAAATTGGGAAAGGGTCTCAGGCCAGCAGGTTTGCCATGGGGTTAAAACATGAGGTGCACAGTAGTAAAGTAAGACACGGTGATCTGTATGTATGTGGAAGGGTTGGGATGAGTCATGTAAGTTATGACGTCAATAAGTCAGCACCTCAACCACTGCTAATAACTCTTTATCATATATAGCATAATCTAACTCTGGTAGAGATATCTTCCTAGAAAAATACTCCATTGTATGCTCTATTCCATCTTTGCCTACTTGTAATAGGGCTGCTGCTATGGCAAAGTTGAAGGCATCTGAAGCAACAATAAACTCTTTATTAGAGTCAACATGGTGAAGAATGGAAGTTGACAGCAAAATATACTTTACTGCTTTGAAGGCATCCTTCAAAATGGGGCCACTAAAGTACTTTTGCCCCACTTGCCATATACAAAGGTGCCACAACTTCAGGAAGGTTTGATGTAAACTTTTTAAGGAATGTACACATCCCCAAAAAGCTTATCAATTCCTTAATTGAAGTTGGAGTGGGCCACTCACAAATTGCCTTCTCCTTGTCTGGAGTTATCATATGCTCTTGGTCAAACACAACATTGTCCAGAAAGGTAACCTAGAAATTAAAGAACTCACACTTAATAATTTTTAGTGTAAGGTTGGCAGCCTTCAAATGCTCCACTACCTGCTAAAGGTGTACTGCATGGGACTCATTGTCAAAAGAAGATACCAAAATATTATCCATGTAAGCTACCACATATACACCCAGCAGGTCCCCCAAAGCTGCATCAATATGGCATTGAAAGATAGCAGGGGCATTTTTAGGCCCAAAGGGCATAACCCAAAATTGAAATGTTTATTTTCTGGTAAAGAATGCAGTCAACCACTCCTGGCCCTTCTTGATATAGATCTGATTGAACGCATTTAAACAATTCAGCTTTGAGAAAACTCTTGACTTCTCCACATAGTGGGCAATCTGAGAGTCCAGGGGAATGGGATGTAAGTCTGGTATGATAACATTGTTGAGATTTCCAAAGTCTATGTATGGGCACAAGGTACCATCAGCACTCTCTACAAAGAGAATTGGGGAACATACAGGAGCAGTTTATTGAAAAATTGCACCTTTGGCTAACTGCTCCTTAACCCACACATATGAGGCTGCTTTCTCCCATACTGTCAATGGATAGATTGAAGAAGATATATGCACCAAATCAATGGTGAGCTTGAACTCACAATCAAACTCTGAATGGTATGGTAGTGCATTGGCTGAAGCTGCATCAAATGAAGATTCCAATCCCTACAAACAGGAAGGTAAGGGAATCTCCAATGTGGGCTTCAACAATGGTGCAAGCCTGAAGTGTGAATATTGGGCCAGTGGGGCAAATTGCCCTGAAAGTTGGCTTTGGCCAAAAGGACAACCAACTTGTGACCATCCTTCAAGGTTAGGGATAGGGTCTTTTCTTTTAAATTAATCTTGACGTCAAACTTTTGCCACCACTCTACACCCAAAATGATGGGGTATAAGAGGTTTTTGATAGCTTGAAAGTGGTTGGACAATTGATATATGTCAACTTGATAGTCCACTAACTCCCAGATTTTCAGCATGGGAATATCTTGGGAAGCCCCTCCTCTAACCATACCACCTGACACATAACTCAGCTCAAGATAGTCAGCTAGATTTTGGTTCATAAAATTATTTAAGGCTCCAGTATCTACCAAAATAGTAGTGCTGAATTTCCCTAAAGGGGATGAAAGAGTAGCATTCAGTAGAATATGAACCTTAATTGTCTTTATTTAAAGCAGAAAACACCAACACATTATCACCAAACTCTTCATCTGGCATTAGCAAGTATCCCTGGTATGTTCTTAAATCAAATAATGGAGAATGATTTATGGTCACTCTTACTACTGAGACTACTTATTCCACCATATCTTCAGAAGTAGCATAGAAAGTTTTGTATTGTACATGCAGCTCTTTTTCAATCTCCTGAGTGCTGCAAATCATAGAGGAGGTCAAATGAGGGTTTTTAGGGATAATTTGATACACAGGAGTAGGTTCCATCTCTGAGCTATATGAGAGCAAATATGGTTCAGAGATATATGTGGTATTTTTGTTATAAAACACATTTTTAGATGTGAATGACCCTATCCCAATAACAGCAACAGATTGCCTGATGTTATCCAAGGCCATCACTCACAGGCCTAGCTTTAAAGATTCTGCCAGAATCATCCAAATTTGCTGCCTAAGTAAAACCCATTTGTTTTTATTAAATTTGTATATTTCAGAGAAAAATTGAGAAATCATGACTTCTGGACCATGAAGCATATGTATCCACCAGGTATAAACATGAAGGGTGGGTACTTTTCAGTTAAAGACAGCCAAAATAATGCTAAGATGCTCCAAACTTTAAGAAAAAGAGGAAACAGCAGAGCTGCTGACCACAGCTGAAGCCCACACCTGGCGCACACCATTTTTGCTTTGTGAATTCCCACATAGAAAAGTTTGTGCATGTACAAGAAAGTGGTTGGTTGACTAATGTAAGAATAGCATCTATAATTTTCCTGTTTCCAGAGTGGTAGTGCATGGCACAGGGCCAACACCAGAAAACTAGTTACAAGTATTAAAGTTACCATGGCCCAGAAGAAAGTGCTTGGACTGTAATAATGTATAGTTAATATGGCTATCATGATAGAAAATAACCAGAATGTAAACCCACGGTCCTCAGTGTGGAAGGGTGTAAGTGCTCTAGGTTGGAGGGAATCTGGGTGACCCAACCGTGCATGAGTGGATAGATTGGTTGTATTGTAATTAAATGGTTTATGTTATGCAAGACTTCCACAAAGAGGTCTGCACACAGGATAGACCACAATAGCATAAAAATAGAAAACAGTGTACTTAGTGAAGGGTTTTATTATAAGAAAGAAGTTGACCAATGAGGAAGATTGGTCTTGGCATGAAGAATTTAAGGAATTTTGGGCAAACAATCAATTGAAGGAAGTGGGTCTAAGCTGAGGCACACTAATAGATGCACACTTCCATCAGGCAAGATGCTGTATTTGTCAATTGACCAAACTCAGGTAATTGATTGTAAAAGTGGCTAACCTGAGCTAAAAAGTTTAAAAACTGAACAGGTTTTGGGACCCCATTCACCTGAAAACTAAAGCAAACCATTTTTATTTAACAAAAAGCTAGTTCATTTTAATGCACCTGCTATTATGCAGGGTTGAACTTCTCTAGCATCCCTGGGACCAACCTGGGTATACCCTACCTCCACCCAGCATCAATCTATAGTATACTTGAGATCAGAGAGGCCAGCCAACCTCACCTTCTTGGCCTCCTGATATGCAGCTTTGTTCCTTGGATTGGTTCCCATGATCATGTCATTTTCTAGCCATGAAAAACCAGCTGCTGATACAGGAATATGTCATTGTACTGAGGAACTTTTACTGAATATATGGGGATAGATGCAGGCAGAACGTTTTGGGTCAGGATAGCAGAGGCAAGGGTCCCATCTCTAATCTGCTCTGACTTTCTCTGATTGTACTGATCCTGTGATAGGTAATGGACCTGACAATTGGGGCAACCTCTTGCCAAATGTCCAGAGTGACTGCACTTAAAACATTTGACCCCATAGAACATGTATCCTTGATTGTTGTAAAATGGGCCACACTAAAAGTTAAACTGTGGTTAAGCGATGTAAACAGGCCTCACCTGATAGTTGAACTGCTGATAGCAACTCAGTTGGGAGCAAGTCATATAGTGATAATAAGGCTGGGGGTTACTAAATGGATGCTGAACAGGAAGGGATAATTTCCATAAATAATTTAGTCTATCAGCAAATGTGGCAGGGTTTCACTCTGTATTGGGTGGAGGAATGGTAACAGATAAGTGGCACAAAATTAGGATAAGCATAAGCAAGAATATATCATCCTCTAAATATGGAGCCATGGCATTGAAAAGCTCCTGATATAGCTTTATGGAGAAAGTTATTGCAATGCACACATTAGCTCAGCTAGAACTTTTGCCCCAATTAACACATGGGCTTTCATTATAAAGTGATCAGCAAACACAGTGAGGGTCTCATTACACTAAAACCCAATGGTCAAGAGCTCTGTCTTCTACTGCGCCATCTTTGAGGTTCCTCTAAACAACCACAGCAAAATTTTCTTCACTTTCTGATAGATAATGGAACTGTTTGGAAGATAGCAAGTAACTTGGTTGGTTCTTCTAACATCCAAAATGGATATTAACAATTTGACTTTGTGCCAATATGAAGCTCAATTAATTGCAAACTCAAATAAATTAAAGAATACATGGATGTTTTCATCACAATCAAACAGAGGCAGCTTATCAATACAAACCTCTGCAGCAGCTCCTCCTTCCATTTGAGCACAGCATCTAAGGTGAGTTTAAGTTCCATATATCTCACTAGAGTGGTGTGTTATGCAGATCCTCTGTAAAAGCAAGCTATATGTGACATGGCTGGCTACTAAAAATTTTTATTTCTTGTGATTGAACAATGTGCTCTCATGTAGTGAGCACTGTTATAAATTTGGCAGAATTTTGAGATACGCCAAAGGGTTTTTGCACAGAGTCAAGCCCATTGAGCAATAGAACAAAAAATATAAAGTTCATTAGTCCTTTTACACATATAATATAATATAATAAAATAAATAGGAGCTATTGCTCTAACAACACTACTTTATTAATATTTAATATTTTCAGTGGATGCTCTCTGCTCTGCTCCCTATTTCTTACTAACAACCTCCTCCTTTAAATCTTCTCATCTTGCTGATATCTCAGCAACCTCAGTTGATACTGACCATTTTGCTTAGTAATTTGTTCCACTGCATCTCATTGGTTTCAGTGGAGGTTATTATATATTAAATTCTTGATTGCCTTAATTGGAGGCAATCTACTCACTATTTATTGTATGGTAAATTTTCATTATTTGTTGTTCATCAACATCACCCTATTACCCAATTTGGAGATGATCTAATACTTTTTTAACCCAATATTGCCTCATCCTAAGGCACTTATAATTGTATCTCATAATCAGGCTCAGCAGATTTGACCCATTCCACCATATCATCTTAGGGCTTATTGTCCAATCATATCAGAATCACAACAATTATTAAACTTACAAAATTCAATCAATATGATATAAAGAAGCTATTTTTTTAGTATAAACAATGTGATAAAAGAATTTGCTAATGTTTACTATATTAACAGATCTCTTTTTAAATTAAACCTTATGCACAATAAAATTTAGCCTTTTATAAGTTTGTATATCATATTAAGTTTTACTTTCTATAAAACAATTTTTAGCATCAGTAATTTGCTATGTTTAAGCTTCTGTTTCTTACTGTAATATTAACAGCAATTTTACCATATGCACATTATAATATTATAAGCTCACTTTTCTATATATCACTCTTATAATTTAAAATCAAAGATCAGCTGAATTATATTACTTCTTTTATTAGTATAATTTGTAAAATTATAAAGTTTGATTGCTCAATTAAATTATTAAGTGAGCAAAGTATCATAAAATTTTCAATATATTTACTGTACCTCAACTAGATTTTTAAAATGTAGCATTTGTAAATTCTTTGACAGAGCTTATCTAATTGGATGATAAACTCTAACTTTAAGTACTTTTTAGTCACCTGACTGTGCTAGGCTATGCTTTAATTTTAATCAACTACTAGTATTATAAACAGCCAACTTGATTATTAAATCAGCTTTTTAGGTGTATATAATTTAGCTTTGACCAGACCAGTGTTGTATTAGTGATTTATTTAATAGAAAGCCTTCTTAATCAAGTTAGTTTACTTTAAAAATACACAGCCAGTGTAAAAAGAGCATTAAACTTTAATTATTGATGTTTTGAGTTTTATTTATTTATATATCATATATTCTAATTGTCTATAAGCTATAATATAAGTGGGATATTTAAGCAATATAGAACTTTTTTTAAATTTGAACTTAAAATAATTTTAGCTAAAAAAATTATTGGTAAAGTTCATTAAAACATCAATAAAAGTTATATAAATTTGATCAGTGAAAAGTCTAACAGCTATTCAATATTAGCTTAGTTCCATATAATATTTACTTGTAAAATTTTATATATTTCAGTGCCACTCTGATAGCTTCAAAATATAATTCTTTAGAGAGGCTCTTAAAAACAGCTCTTATTGTAGCCAGCAATTTATCAAGATCTTTAGGCTGCTTTAAACTAACTATGGCAGATACATACTGCCAAAAGAAGATATTATTGTATTACTTTCTGAAGATTAGCAGGAAGCTATATATATCCTCTTTTTGAAATCAATCTGCCTTTGAAAAGCTGATTTAAGATTATAAGTTCCTCATCCATTGTGTGAGCTGGTAAACCATCCTGGTAAAAGTACTTCTCACTAGTACATACCCCAACAAGATTCCTAGCAAGATCATTCTCTATTATTGATGAATATATCTTGGATGACAAGCTTGTTGGGGCTCCACTTTTATTAACAATAGGTATGTGCCATAGGTACCTTCCCTGAAAGTATTGCCACTAAAAATATACCTAATTTCTAAAAATCATAAGTAAAAATAGTACTTACTTTAGACAAAGGCTTGTTTTGCCTGCCACAAAGTGGGAAGTAAGCCTCATCACAAAACATGATCTTTTTTCAAGATCTGGAATTTTATGATTAAGCTCTAAATTCTAGATGTTAGCAAGTATCATTCTTCTAAAGCAAACGTTTTTGAGCTTCTCCTTGGCTTCTTAGAAAGCAATTGAGGGAAGCCCTTGCTTTGTACTGTAAGGAGGTTATTCTCTGGGAATAGGTTCATTTACTTTTTAGATTTAGCACAATCAATAATAGGCTGAAAATTAATGATTGTACCTTTTATGAAGGAATTGTATATTGTAGAAATTAACTCACTGCTTGGAAAGTGAATTGTTTGGAAAAGTTTTTGAAAGGCACTTTGCATCCTTTCAAAGCTTTGGGTCTCAATATAGAGCTTGATGATTTGAGCAGCTTGTTCTGAAGTATACATTCCTAACATTTTATAAGCTTAAAGTCTATTAAAAATATCAATAAGAATATAAGGTAAGCCTTTAATATATTTATTATATATCTTTGAGTATATAGAAAATTAACAAAATAATTATACTTAGATATCACATATATTGTTAAACAATGATATTTAATATTAAAAGTACTTAAATATGGAAACTGAAATAAAATTCATATTATATGAATAATTACTAAAGGTATTATGTATATCTGGAGAATAGATAATGAGTCTATTGGGGCATAAAGCTTTAGCCAGTACAATACTAATATGATAAGAGATATTTATATTGTTATATATGACAACCATTATGGTGATATGTACATTTATAATATCTTGGTACTGTAAACATATATGGCATTATAAAACCCCAATAAAAAAGATAAAGCAATACATGTTTATTATTTAAAAGCTATAATAATTATAAAAATACCACATTTTGTTAAAGTTGACAATATACTTAATGACTAGAAATAGAACCTTACTGAAAAAATCTCTTTTTAACTAAAAAAGAGTTTAAAGTCTACAGCTCAAGACTTATACAATATAAAATAAATAAAATATTTAGAAAATAGAGTTATAAAGTAAAAATATAATAAATAAAATAAAGACTACAAAAAAGATACACAAATAATACCAGTATGAAGGTATAAAGTATACTATAGATACTTATCATAATCAGGATGCACAACTTGAACTAAAGCTTATACTTGCAAATCCGTTGTGATCCAGATCAATTGATGTAGCCTGTTAAATCTAAAATAAGCCCAATGTGATATGATGTGTCAGTAAATAATACGACTTTGTCAGGTGTTCTTATTTACTAGAGCCCCATGTGGGGTGGTATAGCACTGGATCGCTGATACAGTGAATACTATAAAAACAGTACCTAAACTAAACTCTGAATTAAAGTGAATTAACAACCTTTAAAATAGTAAAGAAAATAGAAAGCAGCTTTAAACAATGGATCAAAAAAATGTGACCGAGAATAAACAAACACTAGAAACTAAAGTATAAACTTAACTAAACCTAACTTTAAAACAAAAGAGAATTGATTAGCAGCAAAGTGAGAAAAATAAAAAGGAGAGCAACTTTAATCACCAGGTAATTTGATCAAGACTAACTAACACTAAAAACTAAAAGATAACATTATCTAAATCAAAGTCTGGATTAACTTGAATTGATATAGTAAAAAAACAAATCATACAGATATTCAAATACCTTTGGTATAAAATTTACTAGTTGTTGACAAGGCAAGTTGCCCTCTGTGCCTTTCGTTGTATTTTACTAAGCTAGCAAAATTGCCTGCGCCTAGTGCAGTATTATTGTCGAGATTTGAGGAAATGACTCGAGTCACCATTCTGTTAGTTCCAAAGATTAAGTAAACCATCAACTACTTGACTAAAACTGTTTAAACCTATCGATTCCGAGTGATTAGTTTAGATTTTAAATACAAATATATAATAGATAGATAACACCAACCACACAACAATAATAAATTATACCTTTGATTCAGTGTTTATTTTAGTTTTAGTTTTTATTTTATATTATAAATAGATATATATATATATATATATAGATAACCGCCATCCACTCAGGTAAAACCAATTAACCCATCAATTTAAAGTAAAGGTATTTATTTAGATTTTATATATTAGTAGCCAATTTACCCGTGCTTCGCTACGGTGTCTAAAATTTCAGATTTTCAATTTAATTTAAGTTTTATATTATAGATAAACTAAATCACTCAACCAAATCTAATTGCTCAATCGAATCAACCAAAAACCACCAACCACTCAGGTAAACCTAACTTAAATTATCAAAACAACCAATAACTAATCACCCCTCAAAGCTAAACTGTGTCCTATCGATTCGAACAAATGCCATCAACCACTCGGCCAAACAAAAAAACCTATCGAATCAATCAAATAACACCAAACTGCTACCCGAAACATCTCTTTATACTTAAAATCATTGAGTATGTGACATAACTTCCAAACTACTAAATCAACTTCTACTTAACTTGCCAAAAGCACTTAATAATTAGGTGAACCAAATTAGGCAGGTTTTTAAAATATATAAATCTAACATCCAGATACCCGTGCTTCGCTAGGGTATTTAATTATAAGTTAAGCTCACATTGTAGCCTATAGGCTGTGCTGGTACTACTCTCGAGCCACTCGGACTAACAGCTTCGCTGTTGCCCTCGTGGCTGGTGAGCTGATTATCCTAACTACTTAATCTACTTAAACTCTAATTCTGATTTTTGTTGAGTTTCAGATGAGCGATTTGGTGAATTATTAGATAATATTCGCCAATTCTCACCCACTCACCCAAATAGATTAAGCTTATCTAACTCGATTAGCTTCAGGTGAGCAATTTGGTGAATTATTTAATAACATTTGTCAATTCTCACCCACTCGCCTAAATTAATTGAACCTATCATACTTGATAATTTCAGATTCGATCTTATTCGCCAATTCTCACCAACTCACCCAAATAGATTGACCCTATCAGACTTGAAGGTTTCAGATGTCAGTCAGTCAGTAATTCAGTCAGTGAAATTTTTGACATGATATGTCCTATGGCTGGGGTATGTTCAAAATCCAGGCAGTATGAGATCATAGCGGGACAAGCTTAAATCATTATAGATGGCTATCATTTTGCATAATTTGACCAATAAACTCATCTAAATTTGATAAAATGAATTATTTTAGATAGTGATCAGTAAATTTACCATAGATTGACTAATAAAAGCAACCAAATCTAGTAAAATGAATTACTATAGATGGCAATCAGTAAATTTAACATACGTTGACCATAAAATCACCTGAAAGTTAATAAAATGATTATTGTAGATGGTGATCAGTAAATTTAGTATAATTTGATCAATATTCAAATAAAACTAAAAATGAATTATTAGTATATTTGTTTATAAGATACTATATAATATATATATACAATGAGTTTTATTTTTATAGAGAAGTAAGAGGTCAAAAAATATATAGAAATAGTAATTTTTAAAAAAAGTAAGAAAAAGAGCCACTTTTAAACATGCACTAATTCTTTGGCAGGAAAGAACTGGGGGTAAAGTTTTTTTGGAAAAAAAGAACCTTAAAATTTTTTTTGAAAAAAACCTTCTTCAAAAAAGCTCTAAAAAGTATAAAATAATTGAAAAATTATGAATTCTCAATAAAACTCTTTTTGAAGTTGGTGCCATCTTCCAACCTGACTTGTAGAATTTCTTCACAAATACAAACTAAAGCTTATATTGGATTGGGTCCAAGTGTAAACTATAAGCAAATTAGAATATACAGTGCTCAGTATATATGTAATAAATGGTTATTATAAGTCAGTTCAAAATATGCGGTGACTTCAAAAAGAGGTTTATTATGAATTCATAATTTCTTGTCTTTTTTAGCACTAGTGGTGCCCACCCCAAAAGAAAACCTTCTCCTTTTTCAAGTCTGTTAAAAAAGAATCAATTAGGATCATCTGATAAACTTTAAACCCACAAACAAATCTGTGTTAAACTGGTTATCAACTAGGATTTGCTTAAACTTTTAAAAAGTATCATTCTGCTTATTTATTTATATATAGGATGCATTATCTCATGAGCAAATAACCAAAAGTCACCAAACTTGGCACAAGTGTTCTATAAAATTTGGGAACAGAATGCTAATATGTAATTTTTTAATACAATCATATAAATTTTAATAATAGTTCTATATAAGATCTAAAACATATATTTTGAATGGTAATTATATAGCAATTTGGCCAGTTATTTTCTATCCATTAATTCAATTTTTTTATAGGTTTTGATAAGTGGTTGGTAGTTTTTGGCTGTTTTGTACATTCAATAATTGGTTTTTGCTGAGTGGTGGTTTATTTTTTGATTAATTTGATAGGCTCAATAGTTTCAGATATGTGATTGAAGGTTAAGTCAATTTAGCAGGCTTAATTGATTTTGGCTAAGTGGTTGGAGGTTGGAAACTTTATTAGTTTTAATGGTTTCTGAAATTATTGATAACTATCTACCAATCTACTTAAAAAATTTCACTGACATACTGATGTACTGACTGACTGACATATGAAACCTTCAAGTCTGATAGGGTCAATCTATTTGGGTGAGTGTGTGAGAATTAGCAAATATTATCTAATAATTCACCAAATTGCTTACCTATGTCAGGCAGACAGCAAGTTAAAATTAGACCAGCCTGCTAGCCCAGAAGCCAGAGCACCTAAATGGCAAACCAGAATGCCAAAGGCACTGCTGCTGGTCTAGTACTAAAAAAAAAGGCACTGCTGCTGGTATGATGGATATGAGATTAAAAAGAAGTTTTACCAACAACTGCTGGTGAGCCAAAATCTTGTACAGGCACATAATAAAACACCAGATGAATACAGCCATTAACCCTGAGGGATGTGAGTGTTAGTGGAAAAGGCAGTTTATTTTTCAACATTAAACTGAATTTAGAGAAAAGTTTTTAATGAAAAATAAAGAAAGAAAATTGACTAACAATTTTCTCAGTGCAATGCAACTGATTAAATAGTGTTGATTGATGCGGGGACAAGCAAGGATTGGGTCCCTCAAGTTTGATCTAACTGGTGAATTATTTGGGGATGGAGGCAGATAAGCTCAATAGGAACTGATATTGAAGGATTTGGCAGCAGGCTAAGTTGCTGTCAGTTTGACCTCAAATGCCCAAACTGAGGCTCAACTGCATTTCTGATGGTTAGCACAACAGCATCTGGCCCAACGAGCAGTGGGAATCCTATAAGGCCACCCCATATAGAGGTGGTCCCAGTTGGTTGGGAATGGGTTTGGGATGCTCAACCTACCCGTGCCCAGTTGCTAGGCCATTTGTTTAGTCAAAAGCGTTACATCAGCTGCAACTTCCAATTTTTGGAAGAGAGCTTTGAACTATCATCAATGGTGTCTGATGCTACTATCTGAACATCAGGGATCATCCCCAATGATTTTGAGAGGGGGTTAATTTTGACAATTGCACTGCTGGGCAAATTGAAACTGTCAGCAATTCCAGCCAATAACTCAATCTTTATCCACCTTTAGCTATGCAGATTCCAATTGTCAGGCTTAATTTTCATCAGTTATGGAGTGATTAACTTTAATTTGGCAATCTCAGCACAGATTTCTGTAATCTGTCTAAAAAGTTTGGCCATGGTGAGCAAAGGTACTGGGGGAGGGATCTGGAAAGGGAAGGCCATTACCCAATGCTCATCTACCATGTGGGTGAGGTCACCCTGGGTGATGAGGGGCATGGTCACCCTCTTCAGACCCTTTTTGCTCATAAATGGGTAGAGCAACTGATCTATGCACAAGGGACATTTCCCTGGACTTACATTACCCTTTCCTTTTTCCAAAGGAAGGGCACCACTGTTGGGGAACTGCACAAGTGCCACATTTTTGTGTGCCTTGGGTAGTTTGATCACCATTACCATTGTGACTTTTTTTGGGGGGGATGTGGGTATTGGGGTGAAATTAATGAAATGCTTTGACCAGTTTCATGCAGTTAGCAAAATTGTAAGCCTTAAACCACCTGTTCTTGTAAGCTGGATACCCTTTTCAGGCCATAAGATACTGTTCAGACTGACAGAACTTACAGAATGATAGGATATTTTCCACTTCAGCTTCCTCCACGTTTTCAATTATTATCAGCTCAGAATCTGCAAGAACAGTACCCTTAAAAGGTGACAACTGGGAAACGTGGAATACAGGGTGCTGTTTTCAATGAACTGGCAGTTTTAACTGGGATTTATCATTCCCCAAGTCTTTCTCCACCAAGTGGGGACTTAAACGCATACTTGCAAACTTGTGGGAGGGTACTTTCATTCTCAAATGACATGTATCAAGCATAACATAAGAGCCCACTGTTATGTCATGCTCCAGGAGTTGCATTCAATCTGCAAACTGCTTGTAGTCTTCTATAGCTTTGGTGAGGTGTTCCCACACTAAGGATTGAGTAGACCTAATATTTTCAGCATGATCCACGGCAGCTTGAACATTGGGACACAAGCAGGGTCCAACTGAAAAGGAAAAGTTATACTCTAACATCACTTTGTAAGGGGAAAACCCCATGGAAGCATGAGTCCCATAGTTGTTAAAATCTGAGGATTGCAAGCTTGGAAATTGTTCTCCTGCACATCTATTTGGGCCAAAGTTCTGATGGTTGATCCTTGATAATGCCTGTAATTTACAATATTTGGACCATTCAAAAACTCACTAGGTCTATTAAATTCACCTTGACTCTTCCAGCCAATTTTGGGAATAATTTTTCCTTTGTATTTGGGAAATTCTTTCAAGTCAGGATTTAATACAAACTGGGATTCAGTCCTTCCAGTTTGTCAACACTTCACCAAGGTTAGGATTCAGATGAAAACAGGAAAAGGATAAAATAAATAAGACTTTTATTGCAAGCTATTTAATAGATAATGTTTATTAGGACAAGTGCTGTTATTTATATCTCTAGGGCATCTCCTGGCCACATTCCAAAACAAAGTTTCAACAACTATTTTACCACCTCAGTTTGAGTTATGACTGAAACCTTTTTTTAGGTTCATTAGTTGCATAATACTCTCAAAATCAGGAGGATTTTAGGTACAAAAATTGCAATAAAAGCATGTAAAATTGTCCTAAAATCTTCTGTATTTCAGTTTTATCATAATGCTGATGAAATACACCTTCTGTAAAATTTTGGCATCAGTTGAAGTAAATGATGCACCCCTAATCAGAACATCAATGGGCCTCTTCCTTAATAGCACTAGGTAACCCCTTTCAGGTGGTCCATGCAAGTGCTATTGTGCCAATTATGCAGATTGACATACAAAATTCACCCTAAGGTGGAAAACTGATTAATAAAGTATGGAGTTTAAAAACATAAGGTGGGAAACTGATTACATCTTTCATTTGTCTAAAGTCCAGGGACTTTCAGATATTAACTTCAGGTTGTCCCTGAATAAATTTGTATACAATTAAGTTGATTGTGTTCCCAATAATTGGGACCAATTTCTGAGATTTGATTCATAGGAAATTGGCCATAATATGTGAGTATATTTGGGCTGAGTGCTCTGCTTAAATACTTGATCAAATTATTACTGAGATATCTGGCTCAAATTGTATGATTGCAATAGGCTTTGAGGTGAGAATATAGGTGTTAGCTCAAGCGTTGGAAGGGTAATTGGCCCAATCTGATGGTTGTCAAAGGTTTATTTTTGAGTCAACCACCAGAATCTGACAGTTGTAGGTAAATTGGGTGAGGGGAAGATCATTAGCCCAGGTGTCCTGTGCAGCTGCAGCATAGCAATGCAGATACTGTTCAAGGATTTAATTAACTTGCTTGGGCTGCTCATTGGACTGGGGATAATACACTATGGAGTGACAGTGAGATATTTTTAACTTGGATAAGAGTTCACTTCAGAACCACACTGTAAACTGTAGACCACAGTTGCTGATGATATCCTGCAGGAGACCAAACATTGAAAATATATGGCATACAAAAAGATGGGCAGTTTCTTATAACCTAATCACAGAAGTGCAGAAAATAAAAGGAGAGAATTTAGTAAAACAATCCACCACCACCATCACTGCTGTAAACCCATTAGAACAGGGGAGTTTAACAATAAAACCTACAGACACTGATGTCCATGGACCCTCCACCTGTTGTAAGGGGTGTAGAAGCCCATTTCTGCCAGAACGGTCCAACTTAGCCTGAGCACAAGTAATGCAATTGGTGGTTCAGGCCAGAACTTCTTTAGTTAAACCTGCCCAAATGTAGGTCCACATAATCAAGTTAATGCATTTCTTATTTTCAAGATGGCCAATCATGGGGGGTCATGATGCACATGAAATAGCTCAGATTTGAAGAGATAGGGAACCCAAATTCATGACCTGAAATAAACGAGGCCCTCCACCAAAGAGTACAGAAAGTGTTTATGATTTTGGAGGGACAATTTATCAAATAACTCTACCCCTTCAGGGCAGGTCATTTGGCCAGCTAAGACCTGAGCAATGAGTGGGGCATTGGGAGCAAGGGTGGCAAAGGAGATGACATGGGAAACAATTGGCAAAAGTTGAGCAGCGGGAATCATGGTAATGAGATCCACTTCCTTTAAATCCGTGGAATAGTGGGTGGTGTTGCAGCTGAGAAAATTGGGAAGTACATTAAGTGCACCTTTTATGAATTCATATTTGAAATTGAAACTGCACAAGTCCTGATAGGTTCAGGCTTGCCAATGCACCAATTTATGGTATTTACAGAAATACAAGAGAGCTTGATAGCTCATGCAAACAGTTAATTCATAATGTGCACCCTGTAACAGGTACCACCAATGAGTTAATGCCCATGCTATAGCTGCCAACTCCTTATTGTAGATGGCCCAGGATTGCTCCATAGTTATAAATTTTCAAAAAAAGTAGGTGACTAGATGCTCTAAGCCCACATGCTCTTGGAGAAGCACTGTTTCACTGCCACTGAGAAGGCAATTTATATAATGATATATGGCTTGGCAGGATCTACATGTTTCAGGATGGGAGGGGATAAAAACACTTCTTTGATTGACTCAAATGACTGCTGGCATTTGGGCATCCAACAAAATGGTACATTCTTGCCAGTGAGGGGGTGGAGCGGGGCTGCCAACTGGAAAAGAGCCAGAAATTTTTTTTAGAAAAATAATGGTTCCCAAGAAACTCCATAATTGTTTCTGGGTTGTTGGGGTAGGGTATTCACGGATAGCATCCAACTTAACAGGAGGAATCATGTAGCCATCCTTAAGGATGAGGTTCCTGAGAAAGGTGACTTCATCTTTATAGAACTCACATTTGAAAGGCTTGACAAACAAGCCCACTTTGTGCAAGGTAGCCACAACCACTTTCAAGTCAATAGCGTGTTGTTTGGGATTTGGAGAGTGAACCTGAATGTCATCAATATATGTGATCATGAAAGTGAACTTGAGATTGACCAGTACACTGTCAATCATTTATTGAAACATAGAGGGAGCATTCTTCAGCTCAAAGGGCATTATGTGGAACTGGAAAATGCCTCACTTCATCCAAATTGCTGTTAACTATTCTTACCCTTCCATTATCAAATCTGGTTGAAGGCATTGATGAGATCCAGCATAGAGAACACATGTGATTTGGTGATTGCTTGGCTGATCATCTGCTCCAGAGGCAGGGGTAGAGATCATGAACCATAACTTTGTTTAAGTGTCCATAATCTACACAGGGATGGAGGAAACCATTGGCTTTTTAGCAAAGACAAAAGGAGATGTGACTGGTAATATCTTTTTAAACAACCAACCTTTTTAGCATATCATCTAACCAAGTGTTAAGCGCAACCTCCTCCTCCACTATATAGGGATACAACAGACAGTTGATATTCACCAATTGCACCATTGTACAAAATCTCAGGTCAAATTTAGTATGCAAAGGCAGATGATTCACCTTTTTGGAGTTAAAGATATTTTGATAGTGTATTAAACTTTTGGGAAATTTTGGATGGAAGGCCCACAGGAGAGATGAGGGAAGTGATGGAGCTAGGGCCTTGGGTTTTCTTGAGAGTATTAACTAAGGGAAATTCTCTCTCCATTTGATCATAGGCAAATGACAACATATTTGACTCAAGATGAATCTTTACATGTTGCCAGCACCACCATTCAACTCCTAAAATAACTGGAAACCAAGTTTAAAATTTCTGAGAACTGATCACAAAAGGTAAACTGATGTACTGAAAATGAGACTGGCCGGTGAACTAGGTATGAGGTCTGGGAGGCTGAAGTAGCAACCATCACCAAAGGACCTACATCCATTTCAAGTTCCAATTGTTGGGCTAGTTCAACACACATAAAATTTTCCGCAGCTCTAGTATCTACCAAAGCCTTAAAGGAGACATGGTTGGACCTAAAAGTAATCTTCATAGGGAGTAAGAATTAAGAGAAGTTCTCTTTATTGGTAGCTGTGGTTGAATCCAGTGATACCAAAAGGATGGTAGTGGAGTCAGGAGAGACTGCTAGGTTTATAGGGGGAGTAAGCTCATTGCAAGTCAGATTATCATAACCTACTGACGTGGGCACAATAGCTATGGCAACTATGGGGTGTGGATTATAGATTTTTAGTGAAACTAGGCTATGATGGACAGAAAAAAAGTTTTTTTCACACCCTGGTTTAGCTGAAAAGAAGGGACCATTGCTATGCCAATATCTATGAGAAAGGCAGAAATGGTTAGGGATAATGATTGGTCAATTATGTCAGGCAGACAGCAAGTTAGAATTAGACTGGCTTGCCAGCCCAGATGCCAGAGCACCTAAATGGCAAACCAGAATGCCAAAGGCACTGCTGCTGGTATGATGGATATGAGATTAGAAAGAAGTTTTACCAACAACTGCTGGTGAGCCAGAATCTCATACAGGCACATAATAAAATACCAGATGAATATGGCTGTTAACCCTGAGGGGTGAATGAGTTTGGCAGAAAAGGTAGTTTATTTTTCAACATAAAAACTAAATTTAGGGAAAGGTTTTAATGAAAAATAAAGGAAGAAAATTGACCAACAATTTTCTCAGTGCAATGCAACTGATTAAATATTGTCAATTGATGTGGGTACAAGCAAGGATTGGGTCCCTCAAGTTTGACCTAACTGGCAAATAGTTCAGGGATTGGGGCAGATAAGCTCAATAAGAACTGACTTCAAAGGATTTAGCAGCAGGCTGAGTCACTGTTGGTTCAATCTTGAACACTCAAACTGAGGCTCAACTGCATTTCTGATGGTTAGCAAAACAGCATCTGGCTTGACAAGCAGTGGGAATCCCCAAGGCTACCCCACATAGGGGCAGCCCCAATTGGTTGGGAATGGGTTTGGGATGCCCAACCTATCCATGCCCAGTTGCTGGGCCATATGTTCATTCAAAAAGCATTGCATCAGTTACAACTCCCAATTTTCCAGAAAAAAGCTTCAAACTATTTTTGATGGTGTCCAATGCTACTATCTGCATGTCAGAGATCATCTCTGATGATTTTGAGAGGGGGTTGTTTTTGACAATTGCACTACTGGATGAATCAAAATTGTTGGTGATTCTGGCCAATAACTCAATCTTTATCCCTCTTTGGCTATGCGAATTCTGATTGTCAGGCTTAATTTTCATCAGTTTTGGAGTGATAGACTTTAATTTGGTGATCTTGGTATGGATTTTCATAATCTGTCTAATGAGTTTGGCCATGGTGAGTGAAAGTACTGGGGGAGGGATCCAGAGAGGGAGGGCCATTACCCAACGCTCATCTACCATGTGGGTGAGGTTGCTAGGTGACTGTAATGCCTGGGATCTTGCCATTATGAGACAAATGAGTTGGGCAGCACCAGCCATGTCACCGACCACATGACTGATAATCCCACTGAAAACTACCCTCTCACCCATGTGCCATTTCTTGAATTTGCAATGTATTCATGGACTAAGATTTCAGTGATGCTGCAAGCAAGCAGCATAGCCTGTCCCCACATTAGGGCTGTAAATGAGGCCAATGCCTGGCCTAGCTCACTTGCTGAGCTCATTATTCTGGCTTCCAATTGAAATAAACTTTTAAATAAATTTTAAGCAAGCAATATGATTTTTATTTTGATAAATTGTGTTTGAGAAAATAAAACTGTATTTTCAGTTGGCATTTTCTTATTTTGAGACATTTTCAATAGCTTAAGGTATTGCAATAAAACCCTAATTTTGGCTCTTGAGAAACATCCAAATTGTGGTTCAGGAAAGTCCTGTATCCCACATAATGACCATTTAGAGGATTTGGGACGCCAGTCATTCAATATGCCAGATCAGTCCTTGTTTGTGGGTCCTCAAACTTTTACCTACCATCATATTATTTAAAGATTTTTCTAATTGGTCCAATTTCCCAAATTTGACCTCCAAATTTGTACACAAAATCAATTCAATATTCATGAGGTTGATGTGTGGATCAGGCTGACCCCAATCTGTCACAGTGACAAGGGGCATGGCCACTCTCTTTGAACCCTTTTTGCTTGGTTTCGGAAGAGCAATTGATCTATGCACAGGGGATGTTCCCCCTGAACTTACAACCTGAAACTTAACAAAAATCAGTATTAGAGTTTAAGTAGATTAAATAAAGTTAGGATAATCAACTTACCAGCCACAAGGGTAACAGCTTTGCTGTTACCCTTGTGGCTTGAGAGTAGTGCTGGAACAGTCTATAGGCTACAATGTGAGCTTATCATCTGATGAACTTTAAATACTGTAGCAAAGCATGGATATCTGGATGTTAGGTTTATATATTTTAAAAATTGCCTAATTTGGTTTACCTAATTAAGATATTACTTTTGGCAAGTTAAGTAGAAGTTATAGACTTTTCTTTCTGCTCAAGTTCACTTTTGAGTAATCTTATTAAGTAATAAGTTTAAATTTACCACTGTCACCTGGCCACACTCTTTTACAATATGTCTGTGGATCAGCCACCTGCTGCACTAATATGAGGTGCCAGTGCTCCCCCATATAGCATTTTTCATCCTGCGGGAAAATGCATTCACATGGGGTCAAATAGCCTGCCATCTCCATCCAGCCATTTTATCTCACCACAGTATTTAGCACTCCACTTAGCATGTATCCATCCTTCTTGCCCCATCCTCTCACACTCCCTTGATCCACAATCCAATTTTGCCTCTGAGTTGACTACAGGCGTTTATTTCTGTATGCAGACAAGCAATTATTGAATTGGCCACTGCTGCTTTTGCACTGGCTAGCTTTATCAATTTCAACCCTTTTAAGGGCTATTTCGATATTGGATTCCATATGGAGGAGGCTGCTGCAGCAGCAGCTTCTACTCCTCTTTTTCTTAAATTACTCCCATCCCTACTATCCAAACTCATCTGCCTACAGATACCACAATGGTGGTATCCTTTGTATCCCTTTTTTCCACCTCCCACCCCAAATTTTGTACAATCAGCTGATGGTGGGGCTTCTGGTATATAGATCTCAGCCCAACCTCATCTTTGCTGTTCTCTCTGGTTCAGAGTGCCTTGCTGCTCCTCATGCAACTGCTACCATTATCCCACACCACCCTGCCATAGCTCACCAAATCCCCCATGCTTGTATTGCAGCAGCACCCAAGCACATTTTTAGGCTCAGGTGGATAATGGTCACCAAATTTGTCCCCTCTGTTTTGGACTTGACCATTCTAAAAAATCCTACCCCAAGCTACTTCCTCTGATGCAGCTTTGGAGCCACATTCAGCAAGTTCTGTATGAGGCATTTTGCTGCCCCTTCCACCCAACATTCTCATTTGATGGGACAGAGTGGGAAATTGACTTCTACCAAATCAACTACCTACATTAACCCACCCAATTATACTCACACCAATCAGAGTCAGGCTTAGACCACTATTCACTCCCAAGCAACCCATTCACCCACTGCCACCCACCCAACTTCTAATGCCATTACTCTTGCAAACCAGAATTTATGGGACTTATTGGCTAAAATTGATGAATCAGATAAAGTTATTATAAGTGAGCAAACTGTTCAACCTTGTAAGTTCTGAAAAATGTCCCCTGTGTATCAATTGGGCTCTCTCCCCTTTTTTGAGTAAAAAGGTTCCAAAGAGGGTGGCTGTACCCCTTGTTACCCAGAGTGACCTTGCCCACATGGTAGATGAGCACTGGGTAACAGCTCTCCCTTTTGGATCCCTCCCTGGTGCCCACACTCACCTTAGCTTAACTTGTCCACCAGATCAGGGAAATAAGTGCTGAGATTGCTGAACTGAAGCTGATTGGTCCAAAAACAATTGAAAACAAGCCCAGTGATTAGAATTCACAGTCAAAAAGAGATGAAGGTTGATTTATCAGCTGGAATCACGAATGGTTTCAATTTGGCCAACAGTGAGATTGTTGAAATTAACTCTTTTTAAAATTGTTGAGGATGATCCCCAATGTGCAGGTAGTAGCATTGGACACCATCAACAATAGTTTGAAGCTCCCTTTCAGCAAATTGGGAGTTGCAGCTGACATAACACTTTTGAAAAAATGAATGGCCCAGTGACCAGGCATGGGCAAGTTGAGCATCCCAAACCTGTTCTCAACTAATTGGGACTGCCTCTATGTGGGGTGATTCTGGGGGATTCCAGCTGCTCGTTGGGCTAGATGCTGTCATGCTAACCATTGAAAATTCAGTCAAGCCTCAGTTTGGGCATTCAAGGTCAAACTGATTTTGACTTGGCCTGCCACCAAATTCTTCAATGTCAGTTTCCATTGAACTTATCTGCCCCCATCCCTAAATAATTTTCCAGTTAGGTTGAACTTAAGGGACCCAATCCCTGCTTGTTTCCACATCAATCAACCACTATTTAATAAGTTGCATCACACTGAGAAAATTGTGGTCAATTTTTGTCACTTTTCTTTAAATAAAATTTTCTGTTAAAACTATCAATTTTTGACTTTATTTGATATCCTTCTGGATGCATTCCTGATGGCTTTACTCTGATAGCCTGTCAGTTACTATAATGGATGGGCTTTACCAGTACTGATGGTTAATATGGTCCCCACCATCATCAACTGGATTCAGCAAGCCAGATAATTCTGGCAATTCAACCCCTTTATTTTAATATTTGTCATCAATATACTGGGTTCTTGTGGCCTTACATCCACCATTTCCAAGCAAGGATCTGCCCCCTTGTCTCCTTAGTTGAATTGAACCCATCTGCCAGTGACCTTGTAGAAACTATACCTGTGGTACTGCCCCTGTAGCAATACCCCCAGTGACTTGGTTTGTCTCCATTTGGTTCATTCTTGGGTTGCTGTTCACAATTGCCCTAAACTAACAGTTTATCATTTCCCAATTTCTGGCTCCATACAATGTCATATATGCAGCAATGCCTCTAGCATTCTGGCTTACTTTTTTAGGTGCTTACACATCCTGACTGGCAGGCTGGTCTAAACTTCTGCCATTTTCATGACAAACCTCTTGGCCAGTTTAATTATGGTCAGACCAAATTTTTCTCTCTGATTTTGATGATACCCCACTTACCAAACCTTTCACTCCTAAACCTATTACCATCCCCTATCAAAGTGACCATCAGCTTACCTTAGCTGTGGTGGCCTCTCCCCAGTGACTATACCTATGCAAAGCTGTGGCCAAATCAGTGGCTCAATACCAACTAGGGCTTCCCACACTCTACTTCCCCCTAATTTCCCTAAATCTCTCTGCAGTGATATTTCTAAATTATTTGATGATACCAAAGCTGACATCATGCATGTCACTAAACTAGCAGATTTCAACCCATCTGCTAAAATCACCTACCAGAGTATCTCCAATTTTTCCCAGCTCTCCAAAGCCTGAATTCAAGCTGAACTTTACTTAGCAGAATTTATTGAAGCTGTCTACCATGCTAGGCTTGATAAGGAGGTGGAGAACTCATACCACAATGCCATCCACCCATATTATGCTGATACCCTGACACCCTGGCTCTCTGCTTTAATCCATCTCTCCAACCAATATGACATAGTCAGGGTGAACTCATCTGCAGACAAACTGCCTGAGCCCCCTCACCCTCAGCCATGGTGGGTTAGCAGTTTATGCTCTCCACCTAGTTTTGGTATTTTTGTTTTGTCTTCCCAGTCATTCTTTTGATTGGGTTGTTTTATTTTATTTTGGTTTTTGAGTTTTGGTACTGTCCATCCCCTGGTCAGCATACCTTAAATAAAATTTTAAATTTAAAGTTAAGTAGAAGTTGATTTAGTATTTTAGGAGATATGTTACATAATCAATAATAATTAAGTATAGAGATATTTTTGGTAGCAGTTTGGTGTTATTTGATTGATTCTGTAACGCACTGGCTCCTTCCAATGAGCCACAAATGAGTTAGGCAACAGAATCCATGTTACAGACCATAGGGCTGACAGGGCTCCTGATACTACTCTCCTTGTGCGCGCGCTACAAGATTGGACAAGCACCCCCTGGAAGACAGTTGCAAATATACTTAACCCCAGCAACATGCCTTGACTCCAAGACAAGGTATAAAGGGAGGCAATAGCTCTCCCAAGCTCACTCTCAAAGTCCAATTCTTTGTGATTCAAGCCAAACATGGCTGCAGTTAGGCAATATTTTAAAATAAACTCAAAGTATAAATATATGAATTTTAAGTTCTTTTATTTAATATTGGGCTAGGTTGATAGAAAACAGAACTGAGAAGCCTCCAGCTCCCAGTTCCTTTCCTATATACACATGCTAAAAGCTAGTATAAAATATAACACAAGCTTATGATGCTAATCTGACTGATGCTTGGTGTAAACCTTACAGCAGGATTGTGGAATCCTCACTCAATGGTTCTGTGCCAGTTTCGATCCTCAACAGTTCTTCGCTAGTTCCATTTCAAATCCCAAATAAACTGTGAAACTTCCAAGCACCCGTTCCATTCCATTCTTGATTTGAATCCAAATCAAATCTTGAAACTACCCATGTTACTCGATTCCCATTTTTCCTTGACTTGGACACTCATCTTGCTCCTTGGCCTCCTTCAAGTTCCTGCCCCTTAGGCATCCTTGCCAGGACCAATGCCCCCTCCTCCTCCATACATCCAGACACAGCCTGCCCTGTCTTACCAAAGATCAGGGCAATGTGATGCTAAGGATAGACCTCAACTGTCACAGATTCAATAGGCTTTTTGATATGATATATGTCCTATAGCTGGGGGTAAGTTCAAAGTATGAGATCATATCTGATGAGCTTAAATGATTATAGGTGTGGATTGTTTTTGCATAGGTTGACCAATAAAATTGATTAAATTTAATAGATTTAAAATGAATTATTGTAGATTGTGATCAGTAATTTTATTATAGATTGGCTAATTAAATCAACTGATTGATACTATATATATTGACATGATATATGTCCTATGGCTGGAGGGTATGTTCAAGTATGAGATCATAGTATGATGAGCTTAAATTATTATAATATGGATTGTTTTTGCATAGGTTGACCAATAAAATCAACTAGACCTTTTTTGAATTATTATAGATGGCAATCAGTAAACTTAGTATAGGTTGACTAACTAGACCAACCAAATAAATAAAATGAGGTAATATAGATAGATATCTGAAAGTTTACCATATAATTGACTAATAATCAATTAAATAATAAAATTCATAAGTAAAAACTGCTAACCTTATATCTGAAACATTAGACTAATCAAGTCAATGAATAATTTTATATACATTTCATAGAATATTTGTGTCAAATTTATCTGAGATTGATAAATAGTCTAGGAGTAGATGTTGAAATAAACATGCATTTATAATGATTTATTTATAAGATGGTTTCCTAAACTACCACAACTAAAATACTACCTATTTTAATATAAACTAAATAAATTTGAATCTATTTACCAGCTACTTGCCTGCTGTCATATACAGTCTTAGGCTAATCCAATCATTACTAATACAATTTAACCATCTCAGGTATTATTCTTTTAAAAGTTAAATGACAAAACACAATGATAGTATCTTATCATAACAGTAGATAAAATATTAAGAAAGTTTCTAACAACCCTTAGCCATAAAGCATATATCATGCGCTTAATTTTTTTACCATAAGGTAAAACTTTAATCATTTTTTGTTTGGTCGAGTGGTTGATGGCTTTTGTTCGAATCGATAGGACACAGTTTAGCTTTGAGGGGTGATTAGTTATTGGTTGTTTTGATAAGTTCGGTTAGGTTTAGCTGAGTGGTTGGTGGTTTTTGATTGATTCGATTGAGCAATTAGATTTGGCTGAGTGGTTTTGTCTATCTATAAAATAAAATCTAAATTAATAAATTGAGAATCTGAAATTTTATAAACACTGTAGCGAAGCACGGGTATTCCACTTGTATGATATAAAGAAGCTACTTTCTTTTTCAGTATAAACAATGTGATCAAAGAATATACTAGTGTTTTACTATATTAACAGATCCTATCTCTTACTAAACCTTGTGCACAATAAAATTTAAGCTTTTATGAGTTTGTATATCATACTAAAATTTACTTTTTTATGAAAGTATCTAGCATCAGCGATTCGCTTGGTTTAAGCTTCTGTTTCTTGCTGTAAATTAACAATTACAAAATATGTACAGCTAGTATTGTAAGCTCTCTTTTCTATATATCACTCCTATAAGTTTAAAATCAAAGATCGACTGAATTATCGATATCTTTATTAGTATAATTTGTAAAACCATGTAGTTTGATTGCCAATTAAATTATCAACTGAGCAAAATATCATAAAAGTTTCAATATATTTACTGGACCTCAGCTAGATTTTTACAACGTAGCATCTATAATACCTTTGACGGGAATTATCTTATTGGATAACAAACAAATTATTAATACTTTTTAATCAGCTGACCATGCTGGGCTATGCTTGAATTTAATCAATCACAGTTGGATTATTTAGGATGGTGGCATCAATCATAACCTAGAGGGCCACCCTATTAGTCAAGTTTCGAAAGACAAACTCGGGTCCTGAACTGAAGGAGTAATGACAGCTGCTAAAGGAAAGAGGAAGTGCCACGTAATTTTGTTTACAATTCTGTGCACCCCGTGGTATCTAAATTAGTTGAGTTGTCCAGCTCTCAACTTCACTTTGAATACAAGTCATTAAAGCTATGGTTCATTTGTGGTTGAGACATGAGGTCAAGCCTATGGAGCACCGTGCAGCTTTGTCGCCGGAGGCTTGTAAGATCCTCATTAGTAACGGTGAGTCACGATTCTTTTTGGTGCAGTTTCTAAATAAAGGTTCTTTAGGCTTTGAGATAACGGTTGAAAAATCTTCCTCGCGTTACTTCAAAGATGAGGAATATGAAAGGTAGTTTCATTGTTTATTTAACATCCTTTTCAGAATCGGCTGTAAAATGGGTGAACCTGAATCTTGGGAAGCTGAAGCACCACTCGATGTTTTTATTATAGGCTTGAAAGAGCTTCCCGAGGGAAATTCCCCACTCAAGCATAATCATATCTTTTTTGCCCATTGCTTTAAAGAACAGACTGGGTGGAAGGAATTGATAAAGCGTTTTGTAGATGGGAAAGGAACTATCCTTGACCTTGAGTTTTTGCAGGATGATTCAGGTTTTCTGATAGGTTTGCATAATAACTTTTTAGGCAGAAGAGTGGCTGCTTTTGGATATCATGCTGGGTTTACAGGAAGCGCAGTTGGAATTGATATCTGGTGTCATAATACTGATCCCGCACTTGGGTAATACATGCCATTTTTCTTTGTTTAAAGTTCAAGTAAATTTCCTCCCATCAAGCCATATCCAAACCAGGAAGAGCTCATTCAGTCCATAAAGTCGCGCCTAACAACAGCAGGTGGGAAATTTTATGCAAAATTATTTATTTTTAGTCCAAGCCAACAAAGGCAAACTCCCTAGAATTATGGTTATGGGAGCTAAAGGCCGCTGTGGTCGAGGAGCAGTCGATTTTGCCAAGGCAGTTGGGATTCCAGAGTAATTAGTGTTGCAGTTTTTGTAATTATGTTTTAGTTCTAATATTCTGGGCTGGGATATGGCTGAAACAGCCAAGGGCGGGCCCTTTGATGAAATTTTGGGTGTTGACATTTTTGTAAATTGTATTTACTTATCAACCAAAATTCCACCTTTTATTACAATGGAGACCATCTCCAAACCTTCTCGACAACTCAGTGTTATGGTGGATGTTAGCTGCGACTACACGTCTCCACTTAACCCAGTTCCGGTGTATGACCGCGCCACTTATTTTGACAAGCCAACTATTCAAGTCCAGGCCGGCTCAGACAACCCTCCTCTGAATGTAGTGGCTATCGATCATCTTCCTACGATGCTTCCAAGAGAGGCCAGCCAAGCGTTTGCGAAAGATCTCTTGCCCACCCTATTAGCCCTTCCTAATCGCCAAACTTCCCCCATTTGGCAGCGTGCTACCGATTTGTTTAAGAAAAAAGCTTTGGAAGCCACAGGAGGAACCATCTCCTACCTTTAAAATACCGTTAAGTTTATACCTAGTTTAAATTTGCAAGTTTATAGTAAGCCGATGGTTAAGGCATAAAATTTGATTCATCACAGTCCGGAATTTTTTGTGTTATACTTTAGCGAATTTATGAATACTAACTAAACCTTGAAGCGCATCGGATGGCAGGCGTACATCGCTCAGAAGGTATATGCCGTATGTGCTTTAAAAGAGCATTTTGCTAAATCAGTCTATGAATTACAAAGACAATTGCCCTTAATCTGAGCCCAAAAGGCAGTTACCGTTAGATTCTATAAGTGCATATTTACTAACGCGTTTCAGCTTTTATACAAAACAGATTCTTTTAAGTTTGTATACTTTATTTGCTTGATTGATAATAGCTTTGGCAGCTTGTAGTACAGAAAAGTATTTTAGTTAAATGCTAAAATTAAAGTTATGCATAAAATTGGGAATTTGGTTCAAATAGGAATTTTGTTTAAAATAGTTTGTCCTTTTTTCTGATCTAACCTACAAGCATCAAATGATTATGCACTATTTCGAATTTAACTTTTGTTTTAGTATTAAAGTAAGCAACGATATAATCCAAAAGTTGTTTTATACTGCAAAAGTAATTATTGTAATCATCTACTTAATAACACATTCACTCACTGACTGACATCTGAAATTATCGAGTATGATAGGTTCAATCTATTTGGGTGAGTTGGTGAGAATTGGCGAATATTATCTAATAATTTACCAATTTGCTCATCTGAAGCTAATCAAATCTGATAAGTTTAATTTATTTGGGTGAGTGGGTGAGAATTGGTGAATATTATCTAATAATTCACCAAAGTGCTCACCTGAAACTCAACAAAAATCAGTATTAGAGTTTAAGTAGTTAGGATAATCAACTCACCAGCCACGAGAGCAACAGTGGAGCTGTTAGTCTGAGTGGCTCGAGAGTAGTGCTGGCACAGCTTATAGGCTACAATGTGAGCTTATCATCTGATAAACTTTAAACACTGTAGCGAAGCATGGGTATCTGGATGTTAGGTTTATAAATTTTAGAAACCTGCCTAATTTGGTTCACCTAATTAATAAAATGCTTTTGGCAAGTTAAGTAAAGTTGATTTAGTAATTTGAAAGATATGTCACTTGCTCAATGATTTTATTTATAAAGAGATGTTTCGGATAGCAGGTTGGTGTTATTTGAGTGATTCGATAGGTTTTTTTGTTTGGCCGAGTGGTTGATGGCTTTTGTTCGAATCGATAGGACACAGTTTAGCTTTGAGGGGTGATAGCTATTAGTTGATTTGATAATTTCAGTTAAGTTTACCTGAGTGGTTGGTGGTTTTTGGTTGATTCGATTGAGCAATTAGATTTGGCTGAGTGGTTTTATCTATAATATAAAATCTAAATTAATAAATTGAAAAACTGAAATTTTATAGTCACCGTAGCGAAGCACGGGTAAATCAGCTAGTACAATTATAAACTAATTTCATAAACTAAACTAGGATACCTTTGTAATAGATACTGAGCTAAATAGGTAGCATGTAGGTCTTTAAAAATACTTGCTATTTATTTTAGCTTGTGACAATGGAAAAAAGTCATACCCATGTTATTTCAAACATTGCATAAAAATGAATTAATATTTAAAATTTTATATTAAGTTATTTGAAAGATAAATTTTTAAACTAGGGCATGATGCATTTTTAAGCGATGTAATATTATTTGGCAGTAAACCATTTTTTATTATAAGGGGTTGCCAGTTTTTAATATTTTCTCTATATCTTTCTTTCAGTTTGCTCTACAAAAACTAAACAAGTACAAACATTATTATTCTTACATTATAGATCTGATTAATTGTGCATAACTCTACTGTAATAACACAAAATATATTAAATTTTATGCTAAGGGTAGTTAATCATAAGTATTGGTATAGAACTATCTCGATGCGTGGCGGTTCCCCCTTTTGGGTTGGGCACCACTAGTGCTAAAAAAAGGTATAGAACTATCTCCTTGTAAGAAAAAGCCTCCACAGAGGCTATTGATTAACGTTAAAATTTACATTTTAGTATTGCACCAGTTCTCAATAGGGGCTACAAATTAAACTAGGAAGTAAAAGCCATGTGAGAGACTTGATAGACTATAGATAATGCCTAAAGGTAAAAATTCATCATGAATAAACAATATCCATAATGTTATATACAGATAAACCAATTAGATGCTTTTATGGTATAATGATAACTGTTATGCTTAATATTTTGCTATTGATATTTTTGTTAAGTGCATACTTTTGTTATAATTTTATTTTACTAATCTATACCTTCCCTAATGATTTTTACTTTCCTATATTTAATAAGTTCTATAGTATGTAGCCTCATTTAACTTGACTTTATATTTTTTTTAGTACTAGATGGTTGACTTTATATTTTGATACCTTTAGGAAGTTCAAGATTCATAAACTATCTAGAGTTATTTTAATTAAGAAATTATTGGGTTTAGATACCTATCCTTTAAGTTTATAATGATATAAAGGATTTTGATCTTAACCCTTTCACTGATTTTCAAAAAAAACATCCGTTTTTTGGCCTTAAATTTGGCACAAATTGATTAACTGATGTTCACTCTTTTTAAGCTCATTTTGGTCCTTGTCATAACATGAATATTCAATATGTTTTTAAATAAATCTATATAAATCATATTTTTTTGAATACATATATGTGTTTTTAGATTTACACCACCCCCATTTTTTGGATGCATATATGTGTCAAATCATTGAAAGGGGTAATAAGATAAAAAGTCTCATATTTAATAACTTATTTTTCTGGCAGCTATAGGAAATTTCTTAAATGTTTAAATAACTTGTAGCCTAAGACTTTTGATAATTAAGTTCTTAGATGCATAATCACCTTTCTCTATGGTTGGACCCCACTAGTCCTAAAAAGATAATTAAGTTTTTAGATTTTATAAAGCTCTAAGTGGTATTAAACTTATTATAATGCTATTTAAATATTTTCACCTTTATTGCGGGACCAAGAATTTTGACTTAATATTATCTAATAGTATACTAGAATAAGTATCTATATCAATTTTAGATAACGTTAAATGATAAAGTGCAAAAAGTTTTTTTTGGCTCTTAGTCTAGTTATAAACTAACTCTATTCCAATAAAATCTTATTTAGTCAAAGAAGCACTCAGATTTTTCTAATAGTTGATGCCAAATTATAAGAATATTTTACCTCTTCTAATTATAAAATATCTGAAAGATCTATAAAAATGACAACTGAAAGAATTTAAGGGTTTTGCTACCATAGTTGGTAATCTGTAACCTCTGCTAGTTATACATGAGTTTTATATTGCTACCTGTTATCTATCTATCTATATATATATAAAACAAAGTCATGTTAGTTACACCATTTATAACTCAAGAACGGCTGGACCAATTTTTATAATCTTTGATTTGCTGGATTTTTCTCTACCCCGAATAGCAGAATAACTATTAAAACATGGGAAAAATATAGTAAAATAAAATTTTTTAAATGTAACAAGTGAAAATCATATATATACTTCGATGGTATTTGTTATATTGTTATAGCTGAGCAGTTTGATATTCGGCTGATTTGATATTTTAAATGGTTTTGTTAAGTGGTTAGTGGTCATTTGGGTATTTAACAAGTTTATCTAAATTAAAACTTTGAATCAAAAGTCCAATTGATTTTAAAAATACCTCCTCTAGTATAATTGGCTCAGAAGCAGACATAGCATATCACTATTATAAATGCACCGTGTTCAAAAAATACTGGTCCACGATGCGATACATCCTATCAGGTGATCATTCACCTCCGGGTATACATCCATCGCAGGACCTGTTCTTTATAAAAACCCTGAGAATGGCTCCAATCCAACTACAAGCCTTCATTTACCATTATTGTGTATGGGTAATTCACTATATGCTCATCGCCAAGGTTATGAGCAATGAGTGCCCCCATCACAGAGGTTTGGTATTGAAGACCATTCAAATTATCTCTGATCAGCTCCGCAGGATCTCAAAATTCTCGAGCATAATCCCCAGGTGTTATAAGGCCACACATTTGGCTTTCCCTGCCAGATCGCTCATCACATGCAATGAAGCTACTAATCATCTGAGAATAGTATGGCCTGTAAGCCCGCCACTGCTAGAACCGTGGCTAGCGATGGTGATTGCCAATCAGCAATGGTCGGAGGTGCTAGACTTTAGCAGCCCGAATCCCCAGTCTTTTTTACCCTTGGCCAAATCGCCTGTATTCCGCCCTCCCCTCTTACTTTCCCTTAAATTTATTTAATAAAGTATGGAGTTTTAAAAAAAATCTAGCATAATTGGCTCAGCTTTTAGCTCTAAACTTCAACTCTATAAAAGGTCAGTTGTTCAAATCCTGGCGTAATCTATATATATAAAAGCAAATGTGTATGTGCGCGATGCCCAGCCAAAACTAGAGCATGTAGAGCTCTGAAAATTTGGCTATAGGTGGACGGGAGGGGTTCCGTGTGTACCTTGAAGCCCAATTTTTAATTTTCATAGTAAAATAAAAAGTTTTATATGTAACAAGTGAAAATTTTATATGTTTTTAATGGAAATCGGTATATTGTTACGGCCGAGAAGTTTGATATTCGGTTGATTCGGTAGTTTAAATGGTTTTGTCAAGCGGCTGGTGAGTTTGTGTTGATTAATAAGCTTAACGGTTTAAATAAAGTTAGTGATTGGATGATTTAATAAAGTTAATTGGTTTTGGTAAGTAGTTGTGATTTTGGTTGTTTCGATACATTTAGTTTTGGTTTACGAAGCGGTTGGTGATTGGTTGATTTTTAATCTAATGGTTTTAGCTAAGTGGTTTAGTTAATTCGATAGGTTTAATTGGGTATGGCTGAATAGTTGGTAAATTTATATTGATTCAGTATAATTTGACTACTTAATTTTATCGATACCATCTACAAATATAAAAATTATGAGATTATCAGATGAACTTTAAGCACACAAACAAATCTGTGTTAAACTGGGTATCAACAAGAATTAATCTTAAATTTTATTTACAAAAGAATCAGTATGTTTTACCCGCTCTAAATTATTCCGAGGTGGGTCGACCTAGGGATAAATATATCACACCGAGAATGTTTTCTAGCTAGTACAGTAGAATCAGTATGTTAATTTGTTTATATAGATGCATTATCTCGAGCAAATAACCAAAAATCACCAAACTTGGCACAAGTATTCTATAAAGTTTGGGAACGGAATGCTAATATGTAATTATTTAATATAGTCATATAAATTTAAACATCAGATCTATATAAGATCTATAACGTATATTTCTAATGGTAATTATATAGCAATTTTGCTGTGTATTTTCATATTCATTTAATTCAATAGTTTCATAGGCTTTGATATTTAGTTGGTAGTTTTTGGCTGTTTTGTAAGTTCAATATTGTTTTTGCTGAGTGGTGGTTTATTTTTTGGTTGATTCGATAGGCTCAATAGTTTCAGATAAGAGATTGATGGTTTAATTAATTTGGCAGACTTAATAGATTTTAGCTAAGTGGTTGGAGGTTTGAATTTTAATAGGTTTAATTGTTTCTGAACTTATTAATAGCTATCTACCAATATAAAAGCTAAAATAATTTAGAATCTGATTGATTTGATAAGTTTATTTTATTTGGCCAAGTGGTTGATGGTTTTTGGTCGAATCAATAGGATACAGTTTAGCTTTGGAGGTGATTAGTTATTGGTTGATTTGATAAGTTCAGTTAGTTTTAGCTGAGTGGTTGGTCTTTTTGGTTGCTTCGATTAAGCAATTAGATTTAGCCGAGTAATTATTGCTTAACTATATAAAATCTAAATTAATCAATTCGAATCACCTGAAATTCTATAGACACCGTAGCGAAGCACGGGTAACTCCGCTAGTATATAATAGATGATAGCAATATCAAATTATAAGTGCATATATATCTCCTTTTTTAGAAGAATTATATAATTTTTATTTTTTAATATATAAACTAGAATCAATTTATATATATAACTGAGGTAATCTGCCTAAGTTTCTGCAATTGCTGTTAGGGGGATAGATTCATATCTGATGCTAGTGCACTTAAGAAAAATCAATGCAAGGATTACTATACAAGCCTTTTAATTAAAAAGGTATAGCCTCTGTCAGAAAATATAAAAGATAACAGAACAAACTAGTCAAAGCTTGAAGTGGTGAACAGTTAAATGACCTCCTTAAAAATTAACCCTCAATTAAATAGTTGATTTAATCTCAATGAGCTGATACCATTGATAGGTATAAAAAATTAGAGGACTTGGAAATTGCTAAAAGGTGATTTAAACTGATCCACAATTAAAAAACTTAGTAAAACTGTATCCCAAAGCCTAAAGCCTCAATCTAGAAACCTTAGGACAATGAGGGGTGCAATAATATGAATATCCATAGAATGGGATAACCACTGATCAACCCTAATAAGATGAGAAGGGGATATCTTGATTGAGAAGGAACAAGGCACTCTCTATGTCACAAGGCTACCACTTATCCTAAAAGTTGAAGAGTTTTGAATCATTTAATTGTTACACATTCTAAACTATACTCTATTAGCATATAATTTTATATTCCTTTGTAGTCTCATGATAATAGCATTTAGTAGCCAAACCACTGATGTTTGCCAATTTCAGACCCTACTGTTAGATTTTCCATGACTAGACTAATTAGCTTTAACTCAAATTAGAATTTTTTACTATCTGTCTTATTCCCAATTATTGTGTGATGATATTTGCCTATTGATTATAGCTCAACTTAATATTGATATCCAATTCAATGTTAATTACAATTTGTATTTAATTGATCACAGTTGCAGACAATATTCATAGTTAAATTCAGTTGTTGGTTTTTAGTCAAACATTAAATTTCTTACTTAATTGATAAGGCTGAGATGCCAATTGATCAGAGGTGTTTGGGAGCTACAGAATCATTGAAATGGCTTTTCTTGATCATAGCTATAGATTAGTCTGGTTAATGCAGCCTTCTGTGAATGGGTAATTTGTTCCATTACCTAAGAATAGCCATTATATTGTAAAGTTTAAGTTACTGAGGATAGCTAAAGGCATTGAAGTGCACTATATTGAAAGTTATCCCATAAGTGTCTAATCTAGTTAGCAATTGATGTAATTAGATGTATGGAAAACAGAAGTGTTATCTATTGTGGATAAAATTCCTTAAGGGTTAAGTTAATTGGCAACTATTGCCATTTTTATTAAAGTATAAGCCATTGAGTTGAGCACCAAATTCCTTATAAAACCTCTTATTTTTTTACAAGAGGCAAATCTAGATATATTTTATTCATTATATTTTTCTTCTTTGGAAAAGTTGTGGGGTTAGTTGCTCTTATATAATTTCTCAGGTCATCTAAATTGAGATAGATAACACTTTTTGTAATAAATTACCTGAGTGAGGTTAAAGGCATTTGTAAAGAAAAACTATACTGGCTAGTTGTCTCTATACAATAAAAATATTCTTTATTCTTACAGATCAGTTACAGAACTTGTGCAGTAAACTCACCAAAAAGTCTATACCTATTGAATGTAAAAGTGATTAGCTATTGACTTTCAGGAGCCATTCCAACACAAAAAGCCATCTTAAAGAAAGCTAAAAGTTTTAAATAAAACACCTTCAGACAACCAAGTTATCAAATCTATAGCTCCGCCATACTAGTAAAGCTAAAACCTGATGCTCACTAAAGGGGACCCCAAATTTTTATAATAAAAATGTCAAAAAACATAATATAAGAAAAGTCTAGCAATGGGTCTCCCCCTTTAATATTTTATTAGTAGAAACAGATGAATTAATAACATTCAAGATGAAGAACACAAATGCAACCTGAAAAGTTTAGAGTTATGGCTACCTTTGACTTCATGTTTCCCATACCAGTCTGTAATCAATACTATTTTCAGTCTGACAATATTAGTGTTAACATTTACAGTTATTTTATAGGATTTACTCTACTGAAGGATAACTCAGACAATCACATGTCACTTTGTAACTTCTTACATGAGAAGGCTTTATGGCTCATCAAATCTGATTAGAGCAAGTTAGCTATGTGATAGAGCTCTATTTTTGCCTTATTGTACATCCAGATCTACGTACATAATCCAGCTAGTAGGATTGCACCATCAGGATGTTAACATCAGTTAGAAAGATATGAAACCTTGACTTCAACCTTGTCAGTTCCTATAAATCTGCTTTATAGTTTAACCAAGATAAATATGAGGCAATCCAGGATAATTAATGCCTCATCACCAATGACCAAAATCAAACTTTTATTAGACTTTTGAATTATAAGCTACATGGACAACCAATTAAATCATCATTTACAACATGTGGTAAATGAGATATGTAAATACATGCAACAAAACTTTTCAGAGTCTGCTGAGCAAATCTAGTCTTACAAATCAGCCTTGGCAAAACATTTGATTCAAGTGGTAACACTGCTTGAGAGATTGCACAAATGATTCTAGGCACTATTCATAGTAATTGGTTCTCAAAGCCTACCAGAGCTTATGGTTCCAATAAACCTTAGGGGTCCCAAAGGACCTAGAGGGCCAGGATGCTCAGACAGAGCTAAAAGGCCATGGGGCCCCAAAGTTACTACCCCAAACACCAAAGATTATGACAATTCTTAAAAAAGTAAGTTACTGGATATGATCAAGGCTTTACATTAGCAGATTGAGCAGATAATTAAGGGTCTGGTATCTTTCTGATGGTCATCCTATTGATTACAACCTTAACTTGGAGTCACTAGATGATGAGATGTAAAGTATTAATGCTATTAACAAGATCAATATAACTGCCTAAATTGGTTAGAGTTAACCTTTACTGATCTAAGAATTTAAGTCAGCAGTTGCAAAGATGAGATTTTAGATCTGAAAGTTCAGATATAACAAAAGGTGATACAGCTGTTCTTGGCCAATTCTGAAATGCACTTCAAAATAATGTGAAGAAAGTAAGAAGACAAATGTATCAAAGAGTTTTAATGAGTATGTAGATATAGTATCTTGTGAGCTAAGTTATAGTGCAGAACTGGGTATAAATACCCTTTCTTCACCTCTGGCTCAAGCTTTAATCTCAGTATCAAGGAGAGGCTTATTCCATGTTAAGAAAGTGTCACATCCTTCTTTAAATGTTTATAAGAGTGCTATGAAGGAAGCCATTGACAGAAAGAAGGTAAAAAATATCCATTCCTGCCTCTGTGGAGAATCTATAGAAACTAATGAAATCCACCTGCATGACTGTCAGATCTGGGCGCAAGTTGATAATGCTTTAATTATGTATTTTATAAGTTATCAAACCCTTTAAAACCAAAACAGAACTTTATGGGGTACTGTCTTGATAAGGGTAAAAGTCTCTCTGACTTGTCTAAACAATTCTATATCAGTGCTCAACAGTTAGTTACTAAGACCACATTTTTCTAGATAACACCATTACAAAAGTATTTCTCCCTTGAGTTCTGGCCTGATGTCCAGCTGCACATGATAGGTCTCAAGTAGAGCTTTACATGTGTTCAAGAAATCAAGTATGGTTTCAATAAAATCTTTCTCACTACAGTAAATATTTTCATACTTCTCAAAGGCCCACAGTTGGCCACATGTGCATGCTTAGAAAAAATGACAAAAACATCCCAATCTGCTCCTATTGCAAAGATTGTTTCCACACCAAGGACCAAGATTATAAAAAAAGCTTTAAGAGCGTAAAGAGAACAGTTGGCATAAGAGATCAGCATTAAAAAAGAGAATCTTTGTGCTGATGATCCTACTAACATGCCTCTAACTAAGGCTACTTAATTGCTGTTCCTAAAAAGCCTCTAAGAATACCTGAATAAATAATATATATACTTCTGACATTAAAGATATTAATACAGCTGATTCTTCTGACAAGCAACCCATGTACTAACTTTGCTTCCACAGTTTGAGAGCATAGTAACTTTGGTCACTGTTAAAGTTCATAAAATCCAGATTTTTAAATACTTCAATAGTGGGTTCACAGTGAATATCACTTTATCTAAAATTTTGAAGAAAATCAATATTGTTCCCAATCTTCCTCTTCCATGGAGTATATTACCGCTGGTCCCTCATGTACAAGGTCTATCAGGGACTATTCTATGCTCCTACTTAGGCTTGGCAAAATATCCTTGGACATCTTGGTGGTAGCCCTTGACAATTCAAACTGGTTATTAATGCTGGGGTCTCAATTCCTCCAAGAATATAATGACATCATCCACTATTCTTAAGCTATCTTATCCTTACCTGGGACACATGTCCCCCTAGTATTCTAAACTACTAAGTGTTAGGATGGCAACGTGCTAAGAGAAAATTAGCCTTTGAATGATGCTGCTTTAGTAGCCAAAACAGGGGGCACAGACTACTCAGCTGCGCACCATCAGATTCAGGTGAGGGAGATTGAGGGAGAAGTTTTTGACATTAAGGTGTTGCAGCTTCCAAAAGTTGTGTATGTACCAGCACCTAGAGGGTTCATCTATCAATGAGGTCATTAATTGTGACCCTTGGGTGGTGTCTACTTTTAAAACGTATATTTTGATATAAATTTTGGAAAAAACAAGTAAAAACTAAGAACTTTTGGGGATATAGTTTTATTTAAAACTTAAAAACAATAACCCAACACCCTACCTGAGGTAGTATGTTGGGCTTTAAGCTTGGACGGGGGAAGGGAGGCTACTAAGCTGAACTTATTAGTGGGGAAATAATTTGAAATTAAAATATGTTAATTCAAAGTTTCAATCCATTATTGTACCAGTAGTATCACATGATGGTTTACAGCCATTCTTGAAAAGATTTTCTGAATTTTGAACGTCCAAATTCTCCTTCTTAAGTTTAAGATAGAGTGTTAAATTTGATCCCCATTTTTGGCTATTCATTTGAACTTTTTGCTTGATTTTGTCTTATTAGTTAAGTTTTTCCTCACTCAGTTTGCCTTATGGTCAAGTCCCTTGTTGGGGACAGGCATTGAAAACCATGGTGGCGAGCTTCTTTTGATTTCTATAATCTAAACACAGTTGTTTTTTATATAAAAATCTGCAGATTTTGACACTTTAGTGGGTTTGGGATGAGGGGTGGATGGGGAAAAGGTATGGGGAAAACAGGGAGGGGTGGCAGCCACACATCTCTCATCCAGGGTGTGCCCTAAATATAAGATTTAGACAAGGGCAAGGCCTTGGGGTTTGAACTCTTTTTGGTCCTAAAGGGATGTACAACCCTATCCAGCCTAATAGCTGGGGCCAAGGACTTAAACTAAGGATTTAAAAAAATGTATAAAGTCTCCTACCTGTTTACTAAAGATGGAAGACAAGATTGATCAGATTAAGTAATATTTCAAGAGTTCCCAAGTGTGATTATTACTACTTATGGGGGATGGAACAGAAAGAAATGCACTTATATAATTAAATATTAATTCCTCCAAAAGCCAAGTCATAATTAACACCCAGATAAATATAAACATTCCCCCAGGGTGCTTATTGGAAATCAAGGTGTTGATAACCCATTGGCAAAAGAAACTTTAACTTATCCAAAAGTTCTTGATCCAGTGTATGCCAGCCCCATCTCAATACTAGCCAAAAGATGGCCAAGACGCATATGGTGGGACCTAACAATATGATAGTGTATGTATGGCTATTACCTGTTGACAGATTAATAGTATCCAAGAGCTTGAGAGTCTCTATGGTTTTGGGTTAGAGGCGCCTCCTAAGATGGCTTTAGTTAGGATTTTTGTTATAAAAGATTTGACTCATGGGAAAAGGAAAGAAATTAACTAGCTACTCAATGAATATTTCAATTTGTTCTCCACCTTCACATATAACTTTTGCAAGATGAGAAGAATCATGCATAATGTAAAAATGGAAGATGCTTCCCTCATCTAAGCGTGACCTTATTGAAAGAGTAAAGTAGAATTATATTAAGTTGCTACAGAACTCAAGCAATTATTGGAGTTGGGAGTGCTGGTACTGTCCTGAACCCACTGAGAATAGCCCTTTATACTTATTAAAAAGGATGAGATTCACCATGTTTTCATGGACTACCAAGAGCTTATCTTGGTAAACAGAAAAGAACTGTACTCATTGCAATGGATTGATGACCATTGCGCTTTATTACTGGATCTCATTATTTCTTGGTTTTTAGATCTTATCAGTAGGTATTGACAGATCAAGCTTAACCTGGCAATTAAGACAAATGCGCGCTGATTGCCTTTGAAGGATTTTTGAGCTGATACAAAATGCCACAATGGCTATGCAATGACCAGCCACCTTTTAGCAAGCAATATATGAAATGCTAGGCGATCTGAAGTTATTGTGCATTTTAGTTTACCTTACCAACATCATGATATTCCTACAAACTTTCAATGGCATTTATAAAGTAATTGTTAAGATTTTAACTGGCTAAGGTAGGTTTCTTAAGCTCAATATTTTCAAATGATCATTTTTCCTTACTGATATGGAATTCCTTGGGCATAAAGTTACCAAATAAGAGTAAAAACACTTACAGACAAAAATGCTGCAAATGAGAAGATAACCTCTTCAAAGTCTTAGGGACATCCAAAATGTTTCTTAGGATGGTGGGTTATTACAAACAGTTTTTTACACATTTTGTTAACCATGCTGAGTTAATAGTCTATCTGCTCCAAAAAAAAAGTTCCCTTCAAATAATATTATAATCAGGATAAAGCGTTTAACCTTCTTAGAGCTGCCTTGATTAACTAGCCTATCCTTATACAATAAAGTTTTTATCATCCCTTCTTCTATTTACAGACACCAGTAATGTGACTTTGGGGGCTAGGCTAGTCCCATTAGATTACTAACAGGTTGACTGTCCCATGAATAACTTTAGTAAAACTTACCCAAGGCCAAGCATGACTAAACAATCACAAAGTGAGAATGATGGACATGCTTCTTGATATTAGCATTTCTGACCTTATTTATATTAACTTACTTCACCATCATTACTGATATTGACTTCCTCAAATAGCTCCAACTGATGAAGGATCCTAATGGGAGGCTCACTAGATAAGTGCTATGGATACAGAATTATGACTTCACTATAGTCCATTGCACTGGTACTACCCACCAGAAGGAAGATGAATTTTTTGGATGTCAACATTAACCATGGTAGTACATGAAGAAGACCACCTGTATGTTTCTATTGGAAGTCTTGACAGGTAAGAAGTAGAGTCACCAGAGACTATAGTTGAATGACAAGCCATGAAAAAGGATACCCAGATTAGGAATATGATGCTCTACAAGTAAGTCAATGGAAATTGGTTGCCTCATGTGCACCCATCCTCTCAAACTAACTATTATTGAAAGCCACACCTACATAGGACATGAGGCTGTACAGAAACGCATGATGGATGATAAAGAGATTTTATAGGATTAAATGCTAGAATATATATGAGGTATTGGAAGCACGCTAAAGTTACTAAATTCAGACTGTGCAAGTCTTCAATATCAGCTTCAAATTTGTAGCTCCTTTGGCGCCATTTTCATGATCAGTGTTGATGTACTAGGGCTCAATCCACAGGTCTCCACAGACATTAAAGTTTAATAGTTATTGACTATTTAACCAAGTGGGCTAAAGATTTTCCTGTCTCCATAATTATCATTACTATTAAAGTAAGTCTAAATAAATGATTTTTTGATTGTCTAAAGGTGTATTGTTTGAGAATTCTACCTTTTTTAGGTGGCACTTAATAGCATAATGGCTTCTGAGAGGCAATGGCTATGCTTTTTGCATTAATAGGGACCACATAATGGCAACTATTCTGGCTCATGACTGCTAACACCATTGGGATATGGATAATAAGGGTTTGAGATACCTGCTGTAAGAAATCATATTGGAGTTGACTTTCACTATGATATGGATTATAAAAGCCTTTAAATTAAATCCAGTTAGGTTTGAGGTTACTGTTACTCCCACCATGAGAACTTGTGCAAGGTGAGCAAGAGAAGAGAAGTGTCCCAAATGATTTCTGAAATTCTTGAGAATAATGTACACTAATATATATTTCTATTTAATGGAGGCAAGCCAACCATGGGATGGACAATACTGAAACTGAAACTAAAAACCAAACCAACCAAAAAACACAAACTGACAACTCTTATTGAGCAGCAAGACACAAAAGAAAATGAGAAAAATAGCCTAACAAGAGGCACAGCGGTGAGCTTCTTATCTCACCATGGAGGAAGGGGAGGGAGGATCAGGAAGATTATCATCAGGCTCAGCATTGTAGAGGCAGATCAATTCTGAGAACAAGGGGATTGGGGCATTTGCAGGATGAGAGTTAAGGTAAAGTAGATAGTTGTTGAGATTGACAATTTAAACCTGGATCAAAGCCTCTATGAGTTTGGCAACAAGGTGTTAAGCCTGGATGTGGACATCAGGAAGTTGTTATAATTTATCAATATTGGCTCTGGTGATATATGTGGTTTTGGAGAAATCTGCCAGTTCAGCAACATGTTTGACAGCGGTGGTGGCAGTTTCATAAAGGCATGTAATTTTTTTTTTGCAATAGGAGGGATATTGAGGGGGAACAAGGGGTGCAGCCCTTTTTTTAATTCTGTGACTGATTTGCCACGTTTCTGCAAAGATGGAAATTTTTGGGTGAGGCCACCGTGGCCTCAGCAAGCTGGTGGTCATTTTGGAAAGGGGTAGCATTGGGTTTGGGAACATATTGGTTGGTTGGGGCTGGGGAATCAAAGTCTAAATTCAGATAAGGTTCTAAATCAAATGGTAACCTGGTAGGTCAATTTCGCCAGGTTTGGTCACTTCATCTAATAAATCCCAAGGATTTTGGTTAACTTGGTAATATGCAGAGATAAATGCCTATGGTTGGGTAAGTTTTGGGGTGGGATATTTTTTGGGTGAACATGGGTCCAAACCTGCTCCCAATTGGTTGACATGGGTGTAGATTGGCCACCTTGGATTTGGCCAGCTTGGATTTGGGTTACTCAATTTTGTTGCTGATTCATCAAGCGCTCAACCTGGGGGGTGGGGGCAGCCAAAATCCCCAATCAAACGCTGTTGGTGTGGCCTCATTGGTGGAGTTGACCGTGTTTGCAGGGTTTGAATTGTATTGGCATGTTTTTTTTGTGTGGTCCAACTTATAGCATAGGGAACAAATTGTGCAACCAATTTTGTAGCAAGCCCAAAAGATTTGGTTGGGTGTGGATGGGATATAGGCACACGGTGTGATGTTCTGGGCCATGTTCAGCTGGTGGGGGTAACATTGGCCATTGCCTGAGGTGCTGCGAGGTGCTCAGCACCACTTGGGACGATGAATTGGAGGATGAGGTATTTGTCATAAGTGGACAGCCCTGACATCAACTCTTCAAAAATGTTTGAGGGGAAGGTGTGAGGGGAGGTTTTCAAAGTTCACCACAAGTGTGGTATCATCTGGGAGAAATGATTAGGTGGTAGTAATGGTGGTGTTTTTATATATTTGGGGCATACCTGCTGCAGCGGCCACATCCTCTTTGGTGGGAAAGCCTATGTTAAAATAGCCATTATAAGGGTGGAAGTCTATGAATCCTGCCAGTGCAAAGGTGGCAGTTGCCATCTCAATTATCACTTTATCAGCTTATGGGAGCAGACGTCTATACTTGACTTGGAGGCAAAAGTGGATAGTGGATTAAAGTAGGGCTAAGGGATGGGGTAGGTTGCATGAAAACTAGTGAGGTGGAGTGCTAAGTCTCTTGGTGGGACATAGTGACTGGATGTATTTGGCAGAATGGACAAGCCAGTCTGCACATGTTTGCCTGCTGGGCAGTAAACACATATGTGTGGAGCCCCACTGCTCCACACTGGGGCAGCAGGTGGTGGATCTAAGGACACAAATTGGGTAATTCATGTGGTGAGGCGGTGATGGAAAATTGACTGTTTTAAAAAATTTCTCAAAAATGATGTCAAGCAGATATACACTACTATATACCTTAGAAGGAAAAGGGGTGCATAGTGGTACATGATAAGTGGAATGTTTGCTGCCTTAATAAAAGGTTTTCGCTTTGGCAAGTTATTCATTATAAAGTTCAAAAAGAGGTTCTGGTTTGGAGGTGGCAAATGGTCCTGGGCAGCTGACATCACAATAATTACCAGCACACTGTATAGGAAGAACTATACTAAAAATCTTAGGTTCCAAATAATTATAGCTAAGATAAAAGATAATTAAGATACAATTTTATTAAAGTTCTTTTATACTAGCTTAATATTAATCTTAGCTAGCCTAGTTCATTTATACTATAATAATTGAGGATAATTACTTCAATTGATTAGGGATGTAAGGTAATAAATTGATACATTGAGGGTACTGTACAATGAATTACAATTTTAGAGTCCACCTGACCACAAAAGTGCATAAGAAGACCCTCAATGCAACTATGAATTAATCAAACTCTTAATAACAGATGACAATGATAATTAATCAAAATTAATCAGATAAATTTTAAAAATGTTCCATTTCAAATTGAATTAACTTGAAAAACTGTATCAAAAATCAATCAAAATCAAATTTTAATTTAATTTATTGCAAGGAAGGCTGACCATGGGACAGAATTTTCTGAATTTGACCCAAAAGAAACAAAACTTAGTAACAGGAAGGCACCCCAGAGAAGCAATGCTATCTTTTGTTGCCAGCGGGAACGCCACTATGGGGAGGGGGAGGGAACGTGTGAAGGGGCCATAGCCACTATTGAACACGTGGAGGAAAGGGTCTGATTTGATGAACCAAACTGGGAACCAGGAGGAGACCAGTTGTCAGCGACTTGGTGGGAGGTATCCAAATATCCACGCCTGAAAGTGGTCCACCAAATGAGACTGGAATCTGTGGACAGCTTCTGGGAGGGTGGGGGTGGAGCCTGCAATGGCATCCAAGACAATCGTGTGGATAGTCCACATGGCGATTGCAACCACCAGAGAATGGAGGGAGGGTGGGAAGGGGGAGGCCATTGATAAAGCAAACATATCTCTTGACATACTGAAGGGATGTGTTTGATCCTGGCCAAGCAGACGTTGAACTTCACGCCATATCACTCTAGAGGTAGGACACCTTTCCATGCGGTGGAACAGCGTTCCATACTGGCTACACATGATGCAGGATGAGTATAAAGCGTTAGAGCGCTCATCCATATGGTACACCCGCCTCAGGCAGTGCCACACATGGGAACGGATTTGAGGCTGCAACAGAGGATGGTGTGCATATTTCCAAATAGTCTTCTGAGTCTCAATGGAGTAAGGGATGTCCATCATGTCCAGGTAGTCCACCCTGGATAGGACATGGGGTCGTGTGGGGATCACACCATCTTGGATGGGTAGCCCCTGTACCTCTTGTGTGAACTGAGGAGAGGGACGGCCTCTCTGGGATGTGTGTCCGCTAATATAAATTATCCACTCAGTGCTCTGCATGGAGAGGAGGATTCGTTTGTAGTGGGTTTTAGTCCCATGAGGACCTGTGGCCAATGGGTGTGAAGCCAGGTATTTTATCAAGGAGTGAGGGTTTGATGGATTGTTAAGGCCCAAGGTGTAGGAGAAGTTGGATTGGGCTGCGCGGGACCAGTGTTGGGAAGGGAGCATAGGGGCGGTGATGGCTTCAATCCAGGTGCCCAGGATCTTGGCAGAATGGGCTTTGAAGTCAAGCAGGCCCATGCCACCATGATGATGAGGGCCAAACATGACCTCTAGCTGTACTGGTGGTGGGCGGCCTGACCAAAGCCATCCTTGCAGAAGGGCATACAAGGATTTAAAAAGCTTGGGGAGAAGGGGATGGCGTGGGCTCCAAACCAGACTTTGGAGAGGAGCATAGAGTTGGCTAAAACAACCCTGCCAGTAAGGGAGGTGGGGTGGGCTCTGAGAGAGGCGATGCGCTTTGTCAAATTGTCTAGAATACAACTTTCCATTACTGCTGATGCATACCCGCCTGCCTCCACCCACACGCCCAGATGGCGGACCAGCCCTATGGTAGGGCGTGGCATGAAGGGGAGCACTAGTGGGGCGGTGTGGGGTGATCTGGGAAGGCGAGCATGTGTGCGAGCAGATGGGCTGGGCTGGGCACTGGTTGCTGGGACCCAGCAGGTTTGATACTGATCAAGGAGGATGATTTTTAGTTTTGGAAGCGTTCAGTGCAGCATTACTTACCCTGGAATACTCCTGGATGAGAGCTTCAAGTGCACGTGTGTCTTTATTATTAGTCACCCCAACCACACAGTCATCTGCAAATGCCAACATCCTGACTGGGGCTTGGCCTGGCACATGGAACCCAGTGAGTTGGGCATTCATCTTTTGAAGTAGTTGGTCAAGGCTGAAGTTGTATAAGAGTGGGCTAAGGGGGTCCCCTTGTCGTAAGCTCCTTTGAGGGTGGACTACTTCAGTTAGGAAGCCAGGGCCATGCACTGCCATTGTTGTAGATTCCGCGAGCAGCATTACCCAGTTGATGAAGTGAGGGGGCAAGCGAAATTGATGTAGGCGGGCCCTGAGGTATTCCCAGTTTACTATATCATAGGCCTTCTGTTGGTCCAAGAATACAAGTGCCCCAGAGGCTGTGGACTGGCATGCGTTAGCCACAGAGTGCACGTTGTCCCAAATTGACCTTCTGGGTATAAAACTGAATTGTTCTGGGGAGATGGTGGCAGATGCTACAATCCCTAAACGGTTAGCCATGATTTTAGTTAAAATTTTTGTATCTGTGTTAGTTAAAGAAATGGGGCGCCAGTTGGCTAAGTCTAGCTTGTCCCCTTTCTTGAAGAGTGTGATGTTGAAGGCCTCTTATCCTCCTGGTAGGAGGCGCGTTTCCAGAAAGCTCTGGTTAAGTGAGGCAAGCAGCAGTGGGGATATATATTTGAAGTACTTTTTATAGAATTCATATGGAATGCCATCTGGGCCTGGGCATTTCCAATTTGGTGCATCACGGATGGCTGTCCATAGTTCATTCAGAGTAATCAAATTCATTATTTCTGGGTATCAGGAAACGGTGCAGATGTGGGTTTAGTCAAAAAATTTCGCCACTTCAGCTGGCTGAATTGGATCAGATCAGTATAACTCAGAGTAATACTTTTGTATTTTGATTGCCACTTTGGCTGGTGTATCTGTGACGGAATCATCTGATCTTCACACCTGAGTGCAGGCCACACCCTGGTGTGGTGCAATTTTTTTTTAAAAAAATATGTGGTGCACTTGTCGCCCTCTGTAATGCGTTTGGCCCTGTACTGAACACAAACCTGATGTTTGTGTTGCCTTTCAAGCGCGTTGAGGTAGGCGGCTGCTTCCACCCACTTCCAGCCCCATGCAGGGATGTAGCCTGTAGCTGGGATATTGGACTCCAGGTGTGCCAACTCTGCCAGAGCGCACAAAATGACGGCCAATGTGGCTTGTGAGCATCAGGAGGAGAGGTGGTGAGAGTGGCAGATGGTATCCTCTTTGAAGGCTGACCATGTGGAGATGGGGTCCGCGCAAAATGGTGTAACAAACTCTTTTGCTAAAGTTGCTAATTCCACCCAAGTGGAAAATCCTGGCGATGCAAGTTTGGGGGGGCGGAGTTTGCACCAATGTGGGGCCTTAGCCACTGTGACAGGTAGGTGGTAGGTTATCGAGACCAGCTGGTGGTCAGAAAATTCAATTTTTGTTGTTTGGAAGTGGGAAATGTGAGGTTGGAATCTCGCCAGCATAAGGATAAGGTTGATGTGGGTCATGTACCTTAATTGGCTGTTGTGGACGTGGGGGCACGTCATGTTTTTGGGCAGCGGGGCTTGTCGTGGCAGCGCATCCATTAACCCAAGGGTGGCCTTTACAATGCAAATTTCTATATGACCCTGGGGGCGTGGGAGGAGGAAGGCCAACAGTCTGAGGGTGTGTTTAGCCAACAGTTCATGTTGCTGACTATGAAAGGGTCTGGAGGGTAGCAGGAGGAATTTGACCAATGAGAAAAATTCCTGATGCTCTTGTGCACAGATTGGGGCATAGATGTTGACTATAGCATGCACCACATTGGCCCATGAGAAAGTGACAATGAGGACTCAGCCATTGAGGAAGGATTCTGATGATAAAAATTTGAAAAAATTGTTTTTCTGAACTAGCACCCCACAGTGCTCTGACCAAAAGGATAGGGATGGGAGGAGCATGGTTTTCCAAGCATCCTCAGAACCTCATGGACAGTGGGACTCCTGGATGGCCAGGATATCCATGGGTAAATTTTTTTTGTAAAAAACTCAGTTTCCTAGCCCAGGACGGTGAGGCTTTGAGTCCAGCAATATTCAACGTCCCTAAAGTGAAGGTTTCACCCATTGCACCTTAGGTATGAGGGGGTGGGCACCCAGGCCCACTAGCCTCCTCTAGATCCCCATGGGCCTTCATGGCAGTGTGGGTGTTTGCAGCAACGCTATTGGTAGTTTTGTTAATTTTAGCAGAAAGGTTCACGTTGGCTTTTGCCTTCGCTTTTTGTTTCCCCAACATCAAATGAATTTTTTGTGGTACAGATGAGTTTGGTGCACCAATGATTGGGTCAAAAAATTTTTCTAGGTAGGTTGAACCCCAAGTTGGTTTCAACTGGAGCTTGGTTGCAAAGATCAGGTTAGATCAAGTCACCCATCAGATCCCCAGATTGGGTGGCCCAATCAGCATGGGCTTCCCAATCTGATTGGTTAAGGGATTCCCAAGTTGCTTCCACCATGAAGGTTTTGGTGTCCTCCTGGCATTGAAAGTGTGGGATAGTGGAGGTGACTTTGGCCACTTCCTTGGCCGTGGCCCTGCAGGCCTGCTTGGCCTTCTTCCGCTCTTGCGGGAAAATAGGTTTTACCAGTAGGTAGTAGCCTTGTGCTCCCCACAGGAAAGCCTCTTTGGTGCTTGCAGTTGGTTCATAGTGTGCCTCTCCACTGGCCATGGCCGCCAAGGGGTGCTCTCAGAATGTGATGCCCTCCTTGGTGGGGCATGCATGTGCCTTATGGCTGAACGCATCACAGTGGGTGCAGATGGGGGTGCGCTGTCCACGGTTACCTGGAAAGGGTGTGTGGTATGCCCTTCAATATTGATATATGTGGAGTGCGGGATCTGGGTTAGGTCCTTTGTGATCTCCTCAGTTGGGGTCAGAACTGTGATGGCTTTGCCGGTGCACAGGTGTGGCATAAGTGTAAAGCATTGCATCTCAAAAGATTGTATTTTGCCATATATGGTGAGATCATCTTTCAGGTGCTGCTCCAAATGGCACGTTTTACCATAGTAGGCAAAAAGTCAAACGTGAGGAAAATTTGGGTTGGATTTTGTCCATCTGGTGCGTTTGGTTTCAATAACCCATTGCCCTTCAGGGAGGTCAATCACTATGCGCACTGCAGCAGCTTCATCTGCTGCCTCCTTGTTTTCAAAACTGAGGTCCAGCCAACCACATGACATGGAGTGAGGTGCGACGTACACCACAGTCAGGAAAAAAGTGTGCACATCCCCACAAAATTTTTCCCATAAGGCTGTTTGTTGGATGTCCAGAAACACACAGACTCCATATTCCACCAATGAGAGTGGTTGAGAGTGCAGCGTGTTGATGTACTGGTTGCATCATACTTGCCAAGTGAGAATTTCAGGGGAAATAGTGACTGCCAGTTTTTTATTTTTTTCTATTCTGTCAGTTTCTCTGGGGCATTTTTGAATGTTTGAGGCTGTGGGCCTACCACCTGCTCCTCTTACCTTACTTGTCCAACTGCTCCCTGACATGGGCGCAGACTAATCTCCTCTGTGAGATTATTAAACTAGAATCAGACTTGAATTGAATAAGTTGCAAAAGTGATTGCAATGAGAGAGAAAAGTTTCAAATTTAATCAAATTATAAGAACTAAAAAATTAGGACAATGAACACTAAATTTAAAAGAACTGAGAAATTATTCAGAATCCCAATCATAACACGATCTCCTCCTCAAAGATATTCTTATCATTGGACTCCAACTTCTTTATGCTTTTTTTGAAACTGGCTCTTGGCTATCAAGTACTCTCTTCTATAAAATATCACTTCCATTTGATCAGAAAATGTCTCTTCCCTCTGACAATCCTATCTTTAAAGTCTCTTCCACCATATATTTTTCTACATGATCTAGAATGATTGGTAAGGGTAATTTTTGTTGATGGAAAAGTGTAGCCTGTCTCTGAAAGGTCAAATATGATATATGGAAATTGTTATGTGCTGTTGAACCATAATGCAATTGTATCTGGTAGGCAGTATCAGATATTTTTTTAGAATTTTTCAAAGACCCAATTCTCCTTGGTCCCAGCTTTTTTGATGGACACAACACTCCAAGGTTCTTGGTGTCTAAGTATACATATGATCCTTTTTTCAAGTCTGGAGAATTCCTACACTTCTTATCAGCTTGTTCATTATAGCTCTATATTAGTTTACCTAGATTACCCTTGAGTTCCAGTTGTAGATCTCCTATTCTCTTTGATTATTATGAGCTGCTGGTGCTGCGCCATCTTGATTGGAAGTTGATATCATCTGTGGTTCATACCTATTACTTGCTATAAAAGGGGTCATCTTAGTTGATACATGGTATGAGCTAAAATGTCTGATTTGGACATTGGAAGAAGCGTTTACCAGTTGTCTTTTCTGGAATTTACATAGGAATGAAGCTATTTCTCTAAAACATGATTAACTCTCTCTGTTTGTCCATATGTCTGTGGATGGAAAGCAGTTGATAGATTTAGTCTGATACCCAGCAGATTATCAAAACCTCTCCAAAAATTAGTTGTAAATTGAAACTCTCTTTCAGATGTGATATCTGAAGGACAGAGATGGTGAGGATAAATGTTTTTAATAAATAGATTGTCTGTCTCCACTGCTAAAGATACCCCAGAACATGGGAAAAACTCAGCAGCTTTAGTTAATCTATCCATTACCACCCATATCTAAGAATATCCATCACTAATAGTTAGGATAGTTTATGAAATCCATAGATATTATTCTCCATGGACTGCTAGGAATTAACAAATGTTGAAGTTTTCCAAATGGTTTCTGAGTAGAAACTTTGTTTTTGAACATTTTTGACAGTCCTAAACATAGTCTTTCACATCATTTTTTATTCCTGTCCACTAATAATTAGATTCACCACGTTTGAGTGTTTTCTTTGGACCCTCATGACCTGCAGCTAACCTGTCATAAAAGCTTTTAATTACTTCCATTTGATAATGTAAATCTGGGACCCATAAAGCACGTTGCAGGTATATTGATTAGTCCTTGTTCAACAGTGCATGAGGGATTCCAGAAAGGTAATCTTTTTTAACATCTCTTGGTACCTGGTGCCCTTCCTTTGTGCTTCCTTTACTTGGTTTTCCAAGTAAGTCTCACCCTGTTGCAAGGCTAGAAAAGAAAACAAATATTTGTCTGCTTTAATAGCAGGTTTAGTATTATACTCCAGGTATCCATCACTGTTTTAATCATGGTTCACTCTTTTGCTAAGTGCATCTGAAACAGTATTAAATATTTCTAGCTTGAAGTCAATGTAAAAATTATATTTGGCTAAATCTAAAGGCCATCGTGCATACCGATGACTGATCTTACAGTTTTCTTTGAAATATAGAGGGTTTTTATGATCCATATTAATAATTACAGTGTGTTTACTCCCTTTTAGGTATTGTCTCCAGTGTTCCATAGCCTTAACAATGACTAAAATTCTTTATCATAGATCTTGTAGCTCTTTTCTGCATCCAACATATTTTGAGAAAAGAAGGCCACAGGATGGGCTCTCTTATCTTCCACCTCCTGAAGCAGAACTACACTATATGTGAAGTCTGATGCATATGTCTCAAGAAAAATCGCTTGTTTGTATATGGTCTGATAAGAACTGGAGCTGCAGTGAAGGCTTTTTAAGGCTTTAAAAGGCTCCTGAGTCTTTTGCATCCAGATGAAAGGTACTGAGTCTGAACTAAGGTCTTTCAAGGGAAGGGCATTTGATGAAAAGCTTTGAATAATTTTTCTGCAGAAGTTTTCAAGCCCAATGAAGGCACACAACTTATTTCTTGTTGTAGGAAGAGGCCAATCTGTGACTTCTGATACCTTGCTAGGAGAAATGTCAAAAATCCCTTCTTTGATGGCATATTCAAGAAAGTCTATCTCAATGCAGAAAAACTCGCACTTTTCTAACTTGGCATACAAGTTGTACTTCCCAAGTCTCTAGAGCACTTCCTCCACATGTTCTACATGGGCCCAGATCCTTAGAGTATATGAGAATGTCATCCAAGTAGACTACAACAAATTTATATAAAAATGGGGAACAGTACTTCTGTCATCAAGGATTGAAAGGCTACTGGTAATTACATAGCCCAGAAGGCATTACCAGATATTTGTAATCACAAAGGGTTTCCTAACAGCTGTCTTCATTCAAATCCTTCTGCAATTTTGAATTTCTTTGTATGCATTCCTTCAATCCAAAATTGGTAAATATCCAATCCTCTTTTAAACTATCAGTTAATTGTTATGCTTATGGGAATGAATATCTATTTTTTATTGTGATTGAGTTTAGATTATAGTAATCCACCCAAGGTCTCAGGCCTCCATCTCTTTTCTTGACAGAAAACAATAGGAAAAGAGCATAGTGAGTTTGACCATCTTATAAATTTATTATCTTATATAAATTTGAGACATTGTTTCAATAATAATCCTTGTTGGTGAGCTTTAGAAAAAACTTTTTCTAACTAGGCATTTCCCATGAAATAGTTTCAAATTTCAAATCACAATCCTGAGCGTGGTGGCAGGGTCTTACAAGTATCCTCGCTGAACATATCATGGTAGCTTTGTAGCTCCTTAGGTTTTTTATTTCCTGATTGTTTGTATGTGGCTCAATGAAGCATAGCCAGGGGTGCTTAATTAAGTCCATACATGTCTGTAACTTTAAAGGACTTAAAACTCCTCCCTGGTTGAAGTTGGCAGTTAGATTGTCCCATAAGATATTACAACAGGCTTCCTGCCACCATGGAAAACCAAGTACAGCTTGGAAGTTAATTTGTCCATTACTGAAAAATTTTTACTGAATCTGCATCATCCAACTTTGACCTTGAAGGAATAGTCTGCCACTTGAACATCCTATGTTTTCCCATAAGCTAAAATTACTTCTCTTTAGGAGAAAAGCCCTTCTTAGTGCCTTTAATATGCCTTAGTCCATGAAATTGGCGATGAACCCAGTGTCCAATAAGGTCCAGATTGTAACATCTGGGCCCCTATTGGACAAGTGTATCTGAATAGTAGCGTAGAGTTGAGATAAAACTATATTATCTCTACTAATAATTGCTAATCTTGTAGAAGTTTTCCCACTTGTCAAGTTGGTAGGTGGTTGGGGAATTTAGAGCATGAAACAACTAGATGCCCCTTGTCTCCAAAGTATAGAAAACTTCCCTCTTGAATGTGACGTTTCTTTTCCTCAGGCTTATGTTTAAATCCACCTCCTTCTTTAGGCATAGTTTGAGAAAAAGACTCCTTACTTTAATGTACTCCCATTGCAGAATTACTTGGCTTATCTTCTTGTTCTATCACAGAGTTGCAAGTTCTTGGGTAACTGTTCATACTTACTCCACATAAGCACAATTCCTTTACTAGGTCATATAAAATTCTGGCAACCAATGATGGGCCAGAAATTCCTTATATTGTGGGGCCAATTTCTCCTGGATTAGGAAGCATGCTTCTGTGTCAACCAAGTTTAGTTGTTTCTTTAGACTGGTAAACTTGTCACAATAGGGATTTATTTTTTCAGAGCCTTATTAAAGATCATACATCTGTTGAACTTTTCATGTATGTTGGATATTGGAATGACTTGAGCGAGTAGTTCCTGACACAAACGTCAGTATTTGTGTCACAAATCAAAGTCCTTCAGATTTTCCTTGGCAAACCACTGGTAAGGTTTTCTAATTAGCTGCTTAGCCACATGATTCACTTTCTTTAAATCTGCTGAAAACTTCCTTGTTTCAGCCTCAAATCCTGTCCCAGCAAATTATAGAAGATCCAGAATGTCTTGATGCTCACTACTAGTGGGTTACTACTCTGACACCTGGTTTTTACTACTGTGATCCTGGAAGAAATAATGGGTTCATCATAAATTGGTTGGTAACGTTCCTAAGTAGCTATTCTTACTATGAGGTAGATTATGAGGCCTGTAAGAGACACAGCTCCAAAAAAGATGGTAACAGTTAATAATATACTGATAGGTGTGACCAATGAACCTCCTGAACTGTCCTTACTGAAGCAGCCCAGTATGACAGCTAGCATATTGTTGCACAAGATTGAATTGACTTTTATTATAATATGTATTATAAAAGCCTTAAAAATTAAATCCATCTAGGTTTTTGGTCACTGGTACTCCCACCATGAGAACTTGTGCAAGGTGAGCAAGAAGAGAGTAGCGTCCTAAATGATTTATGAAATGATTGAGAATCATGTAAAATGCTATATACACTAGAAGGAAAAGGGGTGCATAGTGGTACATAATAGATGGAAAGTTTGCTGTCTTGGTAAAATATTCTCGCTTTGGCAAGTTATTCATTTTAAAGTTCAAATAGGTGCTCTGGTTTGGAGGTGGTAAATGGTCCTGTGCAGCTGGCATCACAATATTTATCAGCACACTGTATAGGTAGAACTGAATTAAAAGTACTAGGTTTTAAATAATCATAGCTAAGATAAAAGACAATCATAATCAAGTTGTAAAAAATAAATTTATGCTAGCTTAAAATTACCCTTAGCTAGCCTAGTTCATTTATACTATAATAATTGAGGGTAATTACTTCAATTGATTAGGGATGTAAGGTAATAAATTGATACATTGAGGGTACTGCACAATGCACTACAAATTTAAGATTACATGACACAAATGTGCATAAGATGACCCTTGATGCAAATATGAATAAGCAAACTCTTAAAAACTGATTATGACTACCGCTGCCTCCCCAAGTTTGATTCCAGTAGAGGAACTTTGGGTAGGGGACAACTATGACTATGTTAGCATTGCGCACCAATGCCCCAAACTGAGATAGCAAATAGCAAAGGCGGTCCATGGAGTTCTGGCCTATCATATGCCACGCATGGAGGTTTTCCAGATATTATCCTTCTTTCCCATTCATTTGATTTCCCCAACTGGTGCGGTATTGTCCCCAGGTCAGCCCACTTTGAATAAATTTAATTTAAAAACTGATTATGATGATAATTAATCAAAACAAATTGAAATGAATTGAAAATTGTTACATTATAGATTGAATAGAATTGAATAAACTGAAATAAAAAAGCAATCAAAAACAAATTGAATCATATCCTAAATAACTAAAAAATTAGGACAATGAACACTTAGACCAGAAGAAATGAGAAGTTATTCAGGATCCCAATCCTGACACCTGCTCCCAAATCAAGCTTCAATAAGTCAGTGCTTGAGCCATTTTGATTGTAATCTATCACTTAAGGCACTAATGGGAAATCTGATCAAGAAGCATCATGCGCATGGGAATCAATGGAGACACATTTTGGATTAGCACCTCCACTTCTAAATCACATAAGGCGCAACTCCAATCAATGTGGTCATGCGGACATTGTCAACAAAGAACAAAGAAGGTGTCAATTAGGAAATTAATCAGGAAGTACTTGGAAGATCCTGATCATATGTAGCCATGGATTTTTCTTCTCAGCATCGTGTCCCCACTTGCCCTATAAATATTGGATTTTTTAACTTAATAAAATAGTCCATTTACCCCATCTTTACATCTTAATTGACTACTCCACTAGTTTTACAGATTCAAGTCCCATTTTAAACCTTGGATTACAGTAAAGAGAACTGATTACATGACATAGGTGGTGCTCACTACAGGAGCCCTCTGAGCTGCATAGTGAAAACATCTATAATAAAAAATGAAGAATAATATTGATCAAGAAGGCCAATTACTGACCATTCAAGAAGTCTAACTTGAAGATCACCGCATCTCAGTACAAAGTAACTTCTTTACAGCCTGTAAGATTTGAATTTTTGGGCCATATTTCAATTTAATCTACCATCCATTAATCAAGATCAGTATCAACTTCAATTTGAGAACATCAATGAAATTACTCATCAATTGCTTAATGGCATCTGCTATATGGGAGGCCGCTATATCATCCCCAACCTCCTCTGTGCCTTCCAATAAGCAATATTTATATACCTCAGCTCTGCTACCCTCATGATATTAGCTTTGGATTAGAAACTATCTTCCAAGCTTTGTCCATCCAGCTATGTACCAAATCTTACAAATAGTTGGTCTACATCATAATGAAGTAGTTTGACAATTAGAACTTACAAAAACCCTTCACTCAAATATTGTCAATTTCTGTAATGCTGCCTCTTCCTTTATTCATGACAGGTGGGAAGCCATCATAGATAATTGATTATTAATTAATGATTCTCAACTTTTCTTTCTCATTGCAAACACTTTTGCAACCCATTCAATTCAAGACTAAATCTAGTTTGATAATCTCATAGAGGGGATTAGTCTGCGCCCATGTCTGGGAGCAGTTGGGCAAGCAAGGCAAGAGGAGCAGGCGGAAGGCCCGTGGCCTCTAACATTCGAAAACGCCCCAGAGAATCTGGCAGAATAGAAAAAAATCTAAAAAAATTGGCGGTCACAATTTCCCCAGAGATACTCGCGTGGCAAGCACGATGCAACCAGTACATCAACACGCCACATTCCCAGCCACTTTTGTCGGTGGAATTTGGAGTCTGTGTGTATCTGGACATCCAAAAAATAGCCCTATGGGAAAAATTTTGTGAAGATGTACACAAAATTTTCCTGACTGCGGTGTACATTGCACCTCACTCCATATTGCATGGTTGGCTGGACCTAGGTTTCAAAAGCAAAATAGCAGCAGATGAGGCTGCAGCGGTGCACATAGTGGTCAACCTCCCCGAAGGGCAATGGGTTGTCAAAACTAAATGCACCAGATAGACAAAATCAAACCAAATTTTCCTCTCACGTTTGACTTTTTGCCTACTACGGTAAAACGTGACATTTTGGAGCGACACCTGAAAGATGGTCTCACCATATATGGCGAAATACAATCTTTTGAAATGTGACATTTCATGCTGATGCCACACCTGTGCACCGGCAAAGCCATCGCAGTTCTGACCCCAACTGAGGAGATTGTGAAGGACCTAACCCAGATCCCGCACTCCACCTTTATTGACATTGCAGGGCACACCACCCACCCATTCCGGGTAACTGTGGACAGCGCGCCCCCATTTGCACCCACTGTGATGCATTTGGCCATAAGGCGCATGCATGCCCCATCAAAGAGGGCGTCACATTCCAAGAGCACCCCTCGGCAGCCATGGCCAGTGGAGAGGCGCACTACGAACCAACTGCAAGCACCAAGGAGGCTTTCCCGTGGGGAGCACAAGGCTGCTACCTATTGGTAAAGCCCATCTCCCTGCAGGAGTGGAAGAAGGCCAAGCAGGCCTGTAGGACTGCAGCCAAGGAAGCGCCAAGGCCACCACCACCATCCCACACTCACAACGCCAGGAGGACATGGAGACCTTTGTGGTGGAAGCAACTCAGGAATCCATCACCCAATCAGATTGGGAGGCCCATGCTGAATGGGCCACTCAATCCGAGGATCTGATGGGAGATTCAATCTCACCCAATCACTGCACCCAAGCCCTGGTCAAAACTGACTTGGGACCTATCCCAACCAAAAAAATTTTTTGCCCCACTCGACGGTGCACTGAACTTATCCGCACCACAAAATTCGTCTGACGTCGGGAAAACAAAAAGCAAAGGCCAAAGCCAACGTGACTCTTTCCACAAAAATTAACAAAAACCTCGATAGCGTTGCTGCTAATACCCGCGCTGCTGTGAAAGCCCATGGGGACCTGGAAGAGGCTGGTGGGCCCAGGGGCCCACCCCTCACACCTAAGGTGCAATAGGGAAACCTTCACTCTAGGGATGCTGAATATCGCCGGACTCAAGGCCTCCCCATCCCGGGCTATGAAACTGAGTTTTTTTACAAAATAATTTACCCGTGGATATCCTGGCCATCCAGGAAACCCACTGTCCATGAGGTTCTGAGGAAGCTTGGAAAACAATGCTCCTACCATCCCTATCCTTTTGGTCGAAGCACTGTGGGGTGCTAATTTGGAAAAACAATTTTTTCAAATTTACATCTTCAGAAACATTCCTAAATGGCTGAGTGCTCGTTGTCACCTTCTCATGGGCTGATGTTGCACACACAATCATCAACATTTACGCCCCAAACGGTGCACAAGAGCGTCGGGAATTTTCTCATTGGTCAAATCCCTCCCGCTACCCCCTGATTCTTTCCTTATTGGTGACATGAACTGTTAGCTAACCTCACCAACGGACCGGTGGCCACCCTCACCCCACGCCCCACAGGGTCACGTAGAACTACGCATTCTAAAAGCCACCCTTGGGTTAATGGATGCGCTGCCATGACATGCCCCACTGCTCAAAAACATGACGCATCCCCACATCCACAATGGCCAATTAAGGTCCATGACCCACATCGACCTTATTCTAGTGCTGGCGAAATTCCAACCCCACATCTCCCACTTCAAAACAACGAAAATGGAATTCTCCAACCACTGACTGGTCTTGATAACATACCACTTACCCATCACAGTTGTAAAGGCCCCACATTGGTGCAAAATCCGCCCCCAGAGCTTGCGTCACCAGGATTTTCCATGTGGGTGGAAGAAGGCAACTTTGGTAAAATTGTTTGTTGCACCGTTTTGCACGGACCCCATTTCCACATGGGCAACTTTCAAAGAAGACACCATCCGCCACTATTGCCATCTCTCATCCAGACGCTCATGAGCCACATCGGCGGTTATATCGCGCACACTGGTGGAATTGGCCCACTTGGAGTCCAACATTCCAGCCTCAGAATATAGCCCTGCATGGGGCTAGAAGTGGGCGGAGGCAGCCGCCCACCTCAACGCACTTGAAAGGCAACACAAACATTGGGTTTGTGTCCAATACAGGGTCACATGCATCACTAAAGGTGACAAGTGCACCGCATACTTCTTCAAAAATTTTTTTGCACCATGCCAGAGCGTGGCCTGCACACAGGTGCAAAGATCGGATAATTCTATTGTGGACACACTGGCCAAAGTGGCAATTGAAATGCAAAGATATTACCCCGAGTTATACCGAGCTGAACCAATTCAGCCGGCTGAAATGGCAGAATTTCTCGACAGAGCTCATATCCACACCATTTTCTGATACCCAGAAATAATGAATTTAATTACTCTGAATGAATTATGGACTACCATTTGTGGTGCGCCAAACTGAAAATGCCCAGGCCCAGATGGCATTCCATATGAGTTCTACAAAAAATATTTTAAATATATATCCCCATTGCTGCTAGCCTCACTCAACCAAAGCCTGTTGGAAACGCGCCTCCTACCAGGAGGACATGAGGCCTTTACGGTCACACTCTTCAAGAAAGGGGATAGGCTAGATTTAGCCAACTGGCGCCCCATTTCTCTAACAAACACAGACACCAAAATTTTAACAAAAATCATGACTAACCGTTTAGGGACTATAGCATCTGCCACCATCTCCCCAGAACAATTTGGTTTCATCCCCAGAAGGTCAATTTGGGATAACGTGCACTCTGTGGCTAATGTGTGTCAGTCCACAGCCTCTGGGGCACTTGTATTCTTGGACCAACAAAAGGCCTATGATAGAGTAAACTGGGAATACCTTAGGGCCTGCCTCCAACAATTCCGCCTACCTCCCCGCTTCATTAACTGGGTGATGCTGCTCACGGAATCTGCAACAATGGCAGTGCGCGGCCCAGGTTTCCTAACGGAAGTAGTCCATCCTCAAAGGGGCCTGCGACAAGGGGACCCCCTGAGCCCACTCTTATACAACTTCAGCCTTGACCCACTACTGCGAAATGTGAATGCCCAACTCACTGGGGTCCATGTGCCAGGCCAAACCCCAGTCAAGATGATGGCATTTGCAGATGATTGCGTAGTGGGGGTGTCTAATAACAAAGATGCACGCGCGCTTGAAGCCCTCATCCAGGAATGTTCCCAGGTAAGCAACGTGGCACTGAACGCCTCCAAAACTGAAATTATCCTTCTTGGTCGGTTTCAGAACTGCTGGGCCCCAGCAAGTAGTTCCCAACCCGGCCCATCTGCTCGCCCACGTCCACGCCTTACTAACTCAAAACACACCGTTCCACTGGTGCTCCCCTTTGTGCCACGACCTACCATAGGACCGGTACGCCATCTGGGCGTGTGGTTGGAGGCAGGTGGATACGCGTCAGCAGTAATGGAGTGCCATATACTGGACAACGTGACAAAGCAAAATCGCCTCTCTCAGAGCCCACCCTACTACCCTCACTGGCAGGGTTGTTCTTGCCAACTCTATGCTCCTATCCAAAGTCTGGTTCGGAGCCCACGCCATCCCCTTCTCCCCAAGCTTCTTCAAATCCCTGTATGCTTTGCTACAAGGTTGGCTTTGGTCAGGCCGCCCTCCACCAGTACGGCTAGAGGTCATATTTGGCCCTCATCATCATGGTGGCATGGGCCTACTTGACTTCAAAGCCCATGCCGCCAAGATCCTGGGCACCTGGATTGCGGCCATCACTGCTCCTACACTCCCATCCCAACACTGGTCCTGCGCAGCCCGCTCCAACTTCTCCTGAAACTTGGACCTCAACAATCCATCAAACCCCCACTCCCTGATGAAATACCTTGCATCACACACATCAGCCACAGGTCCTCACGGGACCAAAACCCACTACAAACGAATCCTACTCTCCATGCGAAGCGCAGAGTGGAGAATTCATATTAGTGGACATACAACCCGAAGAGGCCGCCCCTCTCCTCAGTTCACACAAGAGGTACAGGGGCTACCCATCCATGATGGCGTGATCCCCATTCGACCCCAAGTCCTATCCAGGGTGGACTACCTGGACATGATGGACATCCCTTATTCCACTGAGACCCAAAAGACTATCTGGAAATACGCACACCATCCTCTGTTGCAGCCTCAAGTCCGCTCCCATGTGTGGCGCTGCCTGAGGCGGGTGTATCGTACAGCTGAGCGCTCTAATGCTTTACACTCATCCTGTGTCGTGTGTGGCCAGTATGGAACGCTGTTTCACCGCCTGGAGAAGTGCCCCACCTCTAAAGTAATATGGCGCGAAGTCTAACGTCTGCTAGGCCAGGATCAAACACATCCCTTCAGTCTGTCAAGAGATATGTTTGCTTCATCAATGGCCTATCACCCTCCCTCCGTGCTCTGGTGGTTGCAATCGCCATGTGGACTATCCACAAGATTGTCTTGGATGCCATCGCTGGATCCATCCCCACCCTCCCTGAAGCTGTCCACAGATTCTGGTCTCATTTGGTGGATCACTTTCAAGCATGGATGTTTGGATATCTCCCACCATGTCACCGACAGCTGGTCTCCTCCTGGTTCCCAGTCTGGTTCATCAAATCAGACCCCTTCCTCCACACGTGCTCAATAGTGGCTACGTCCCCTACACACGTTCCCTCCCCCTTCCCATAAGTGGCGTTACCGCTGGCAACAAGAGATAGCATCGCTTCTCTGGGGTGCCTCCCCTGGTACTAAGTTTTGTCTCGTCTGAGTCATATTCGGAAGTGTCTGTCCCATGGTCAGCCTTCCCCGCAATAAATTTAAAATTTAAAATTAATTAATGATTCTCACAACCAACTTGCTATGTTAGATAGTGAGACCTTAGGTTACCTTGAGTTGAGCTTCATCAAAGATGGACAGCTTCTGAGTCTACCTGGAGCCAATGCCTTGATTATATAGAGGACTCATCTTGTTGCTTTAGCAACTTTACTGGGAGCTAACTTCTGCAATAGCGCCCTGAAATGAAGGGCCTGAGGGGCCAAGAGGACCAGAAGGATGGAAGTTCCAGAGGGACTGAAGGACCCAGTCCTTCCAGACCTCAAGTGCCATTCAGTTCATTGGTACCAACTCCTGACAATCCTAACAACTCTTGGAAACAAAACATTCTTATGGCTCTTGCAGCCCTATGAGATCAAATAGAAATGTAGCTCAGGGATGCAAGCTCCGCTTTGATGGGATCCCCCAAGAACTCTGAGATTTTGAACAATGCTATATCAGATGAGACCAATAAATTCAGCAGTTTTGCCAAAAACGCTGACAGCCAACATCTTACATCTGAGCAAACCTGCCAAAGTTTTAAAACCAAATTAAGTGACTATAAAAAACAGCTGCTCTTCTAAAGTACTAAAAATCATGTTCTGAAAGAGCAAGTTTTCCATAAGGCCTTCATTACCTCTCTAAACAGCCATTGGGTCAAAGTTCAGGAGTACTGAGAAGGAATGAAATGGTGATTGGACCAATATGCCCCTCACAACTATACAAAAACTGAGATTTCTGAGCCTGCCCCAGTACCTGCCATCAATAATCTTTCCATTCCGTTTGTGACTAACTTTAAGCCTAGTTTCAAGGAGAGATTTACTCTGAGACAGGAAAGTACTGCCTCCTTTCTGTACACTTATGAAAGCTCAATGGAGGAGGCCACCAACCATCTGAAGGTGAAGCACATCCACTTATGTCTGAATAACATGGTCCATAAAATTATTTCTAATTTAAAAAAATGCCAAACTTGGGAACAAGTCTGTAATGCCTTGACTCAGGAGTTCAAAGCAACCAGTCCTTGGCCAATCAAAAGCACGCGTTCATGGCCATCCATTATAACAAAAGAGAAAGATTTTTTGGTTTTTGATAGTCGATTCTATGCCCAAGCACAGCCCTTGATTATCACTAACTGTGTTATGCTGGAAGATGCTATAAATTCTGTAATCTGCACATTAGAATCTTCACCTGAGGTCTAATTACATATGATTGGCTGAAAGAGTGACTTCACCTGCATCTGAGAAAATAAGGAAGATATTGATAGAATTCCCACATATATCTTGAGGTCCAAAGCCTCCACTTCTACCTCTCCAGCCATCCTCAAGTCCACATTGTTGAGAACCAGAAGTTTTCCAAACCTCAGTATAATTACTGTAACAGATTCCGTCATAACGCTAAGAATTGTTGGAAGAGACTTGCCAAGGAGGTGGGAAAGGGGCTGTCAGCATGAAGAATAAGGCGCTTTATGCTGACATCCTGTACCACCTTAGGAACCATTAGCAATCTCTATTGAGTGTGATTGTCATGGAAATGGCATAAGAAGTTTAGACCAGCCTGCTAGTCGGGATGTGTGAGAACCCAAAAAGCAAGCCAGAATGCCAGAGGCATTGCTGACCAAATGACATTGTATGAAGCTAGGCATTGCAAAATGACGAATTGTTGGTGTAGAACAACAGTGAGTATGATCTCAACGATGAACCACAATGTGCCCATCCCAGACCCAGGGGTCTTGCTGCAGGAGGCGGAATCACAGAAATAGTTTCAATGAGTTCATTGGCATATAGGGTTATTTTGACTGGGAGAGGCAAGGAGATGGATTCTCGCTTGCAGTTGGTGGATGTAAGGCTATAAGATCCCCATGTACTGTTGTCAGAAGTTCATGATAGCAGGGCTATAGTTCCAGAAATATCTGACTTGCTGAATCCAATCAACGATGGAGGGGGCCATAATGACAATAAGTACTGGTAGAGCCCATCTTTATATGGACTGACAGGCCACCAGGGAAACGCCATTGAGGATGCAGCCAGAAGAATTAAAACAATAAAAAAAATTGATTGGTTTTTGGCAAAATTTTATTGAAAGGAAAGGAAGAAAATTGACCAACAATTTTCTCAGTGCAATGCAACTGATTAAATAGTGGTCAATTGGGGTAGTGACAAGCCAGGATTGGGACCCTCAATTTCGACCTAACTGGCAAATTATTTGGGAATGGGCGGATTAGTTCCCTGGGAACTGACATTGAAAAATTTGGCATTAGGCCAAGTCGCTGTCAGTTTGACTTTGAACATCCAAACTGAGGCTCAGCTATGTTTCTGATGGTTTGCATGATGGCATTTGGCTTGACGAGTGGCAAGAATCCCCCAAGGCCACCCCACATAGGGGTGGACCCATCTGGTTGGGAACAGGTTCAGGACGCCCAACCCACCCGCGCTCAGTTGCTGGGCCATTTGTTTGGTCAGTAGCGTTGCATTGGGTGCAACACCTAAATTGTCAGCAGGGGGCTTTGAACCTCGTCAATGGTGTCTGATGCTGTTGCCTGCCTGTCAAGGATGATTCCCCAATGACTTTGGGAGTGAGGTGATTTGTTCGATCATCATGTTAACCAAATTGAAAACATCAGGAATTCCAGCTGATAAGTCAGTCTTCATACCTTTTCAACCATTTAAGATCTGAACATTGGGCTGATTGCCACTTGAATTAGTTCCAATTGATTTCAATTTGATGATCTCAGCACAGATTTTGCTGATTCCTTGTAACAGTTCTGCTGAGGTGAGTGTGGGTAGTAGGGTGGGATCTAAAGCTGAAGAGCTGTTACCCAGCGCTCGTCTACCACATGAGCAAGATTATCCTGAGTAATGAGGGGTACCACCATCCTCTTTGGTGCCTTCTTGCTTAGGAACGGAAAAATGGCCCAGCTAATACCCAGAGGACGTTCCCCGGGACTCACAGTGATGTTGTCATACATGGGGATGAAAAGGAACCCATTAATAATAGAGAACCCAATGCTGTAAACTCTTCTTATCTGAATCTCCTATGTTTCTTACTATGACTCTCAATTAAGGAGTTTAGACATAATTCTCTGTTTAAATGAATAAGGTTCATGTCTACGCCATTGTTGGCTGTTGTTCTTCTATAAATGTCAATTCCTTCAAATCAAATGAAACGCATTAAGGTGCCCCTGAATTACTTACTACATGTAATATGGCACAGCTGGACCACAAAGCACTTTTCTATTGTGGCTATTCTCACTACCTATCTGCTTCAGAAAGTTGACATTATATACCTCAGCCGTTGCATTAGATAACCCTACATATGACCTCATCCTCAAAACCAGTTTCTCCATAAATACTGTTCCATCATGCACTATGATAAAGGATTTTGTCACCCTTAGGACATAGGGTTCCATTGGTTTCTGAGATCTCCCACAATTCCAAGTCAGAGGTCAATTCTCATGAATGACTTTGGAAAGCAAAAGTTGGACTAATAGGACAAATATCATTTGAGGGGCTCTCAATTACAGATACCCTCTCCAGAAGTAGATGGCCAAGAGGCAATACCTTTTTATTAGCTAAGGCTGACTACTATACCACCAAAGTCCCAGGTCATTGTTGGCACCAGGGTACATATCAATATTACCTTAGGGCATTTATTAGATTTATCAGGTGTTATTAGCCCATCATTCAAGGAAATCTTGGCCTGCACAGGAATTTAAGATCACGCTTATGATGGATCCATATTGATGCTGCTGGCCAACCTCACTGAAAAATATATGGCAGTGAGCCCAATATTCCAGCCGCTTATGTTCACTTGCTTTCTGTAGAAGCCATTGATGATGTATGTAATTTAGAAATCCAAGGGATTTTGGGCTAGAATTGCCCAGTCAGTAGCTCTAGTTAGTACCTTTATTGGGTGAGAGATAATCAGTGAGCAACATAGCCAAGTTGAGCAATTGTTGGAAGACATAATCCGACCATTTTCACCCACACCTATGGATTTGGTTAAATGAATGGCGCTTTAAATCTTATTGAGACTGGGGATGATCAACCAATCCAATTCCATCCTTACAGAAGAGTAAGGTCAAAGAAGCTCAGGTGGCTTTTGAACTTAAGCAACTACTTGAAGCTTTGTTACTGGTGCCTTCCCATAGCCCTTGGGCCTCCCCTCTCTTGTTAGTTCAAAAGAAGGATGGTAGTCATCACGTAATGATGGACCATCAAAGGCTTAATTCCATTATTAAGAAGGACAGTTACCCTCTGCCTCAAATTGATGACTCTTTCCGCTTAATTAAGATCATGGTATTTTTCTGCTATGGATCCCACTAGTGGATATTGTCAAGTAAAGCTAGCACCTGAAGATTGATCCAAGTGCACACTCATAGCCAACAAGGGTAATTTAAGTCAAATATAATGCACCAGGGATTTTACAATGCACCCACCACCTTCCAATGTAACATGGACAAGATTTTGAGAGATTTTAAGTTATCATGTGTCTTTGAATACCTTGATTTTATTTAACTGAGGCAAGTCGACCAGGTTATGAGCAATACTGAAAAAAATATAGGGGAAAGGGGGAGGCGAAGTGGAACTGAATTAGGCACCCCAGAGTAGACGAGCTACCCCTGTTGCCAGCTGGTACTGCCAGGTGTGTGGGGGGTGTTGGATACTCTACTCTGAGGGGGCTTACCCTGTTATGGAGTAGGTGTGTAGGAAGGGGTCTGTGTGTAGAAACCATACTGGGAACCATGACTCTACGAGCCTTTGCTGCCTTGGCTTTATATATTCATAAAGCCAGGCTTGGAAGTGTTCCAGTAGGTGGACGTGGAATTTACTGTTTGTCCCACGGATGGTTAGTATGGTACCCCTGAATGCATTAAAGCAATGGTGTGGATTGTCCACATTGCAATGGTTACTATTAGGGAGCAGAGGGTAGGTGGTATTGGGGACTCAATCTGGAGCGCGAGGAGGCTCCTGGAGATAAAAAATTCCTGTTTATTCTGGATCCTAAGCAGGCGCGCAACTTCCGCCATATGGCTATATGGGGGCATGCTTTGAGGCGGTGGTGTAGGGTTCCTTCCCCTCCACACACTGCGCACTCCTCATGGAGAGAGTTGGCATGATCTGCGGTTCTGTAGGTTCTTCTAAGGCAGCGCCAGGTGTTAGCTCTTACCCATGGCTGGAGGAGCGGATGGTGTGTCAGCCTCCATATTGCCTTCTGCTGTGTGAGGTCATATGGGATGTCTAGAGCGTTCAGGTAGTCTATTCTTACTATGTTTGGGGTCCCATCATGAGTGTCCCTCTGGGAGTTGTCCTCTGGGTTCTTTAGCGTAAAGTGGGCTCTGGGTCTTCCTCTTCCCAAACTAGTGCCTGTGATAGTGATGGTCCACCCCATGTGTCAAATGGTGTGGAGGAGTTGTTTGAAGTGTGAGGGAGTTCCATGAGGGCCCACTGCAGTGGGGTGGTTTGCGAGGTATGTGAGCAGGCTGGATGGGTTGTGTGGGTTGGATAGTTTTAGCGTCTGTGAAAAGCTGGCCCTCTCTGCTCTGGACCAGTGTTGTTGTGGAAGGTCTGGGGCAAGGACTTCCTTTATACAGGTGCCAAGTATTCAGTTGGTATGGACCTCAAAGTCCATTAGGACCATGCCTCCACTGGAGCGTGGGCCAAAGAGTGTTTTCACCCTACAGGTGGCTGGGTTCCAGGCCACAGCCATCCCTGGATGAGTGCGCGGATTGAGGACATGAAGGCCGGTGAGAAGGATATTGCGTGTGCAGGGAACCACAGCATTGGGAGGATGAGTGAGTTGGCAACTGTTACTCGCCCTGTTAGTCCTGGGGATCTTCCCTTAAGGGAGGCTACTCAGTTGGTCATCCATTGTAGTAGGTTGTTTTCCATTGTTTCGTTGGCGTATACTCCTGTCTCCAGCCATACCCCAAGGTGGCGGACAGGGTTGGTTGAAGGAGGTGATGAAAAGGGTAGGATGAGTGGGTTGTTCCTTCGTGGGGGGCTGTGAGGTTTGGGTGTTGTAGCCCAGTTGTTGGTGTACTTGCTTAGAAGGATTATTTCCGTTTTCCTTTTGTTGAGCGATGCGTTGTTCACAATGGAATTTTACTCTATGGTGCGTTCCAGTTGGCGGGTATCATTATTGTTAGCTATACCTGTTATGCAGTCATCCGCAAAGGCTAGTATCTTGACTGGTGACTGGCCTTGTGTTTTTATGCTCATAAGGCGTGAGTCAGCAATGTGGAGGAGTGGATCAAAGCTGAAGTTATACAGCAGTGGGCTGAGGGGGTCCCCTTGTTTGAGCCCTCTGTGTGGTGTGATCTTGTTGGTTAGAAAGCCAGGGCCGCATACAGCCATGGATGCTGATTCTGTGAGGAGCATCGCCCAGTTTATGAATCTGGGTGGGAGATTGAAGGCGCTCAGGCATTCCTTCAGGTACGGCCAGCTAACGCGGTTTTATGCCTTCTCCTGGTCTAGGAATACCAGGGCTCCAGATGCTTTGGATTGGCATATGTTGGCAACTGAGTGTATATTGGTCCAGATTGAACGCCCTGGTATGAACCCAAATTGATTGGGTGACAGGATATTGGAGGCTATTGTGCCTAATCTGGATGCTAAAATTTTGTAAGTAGCTTTGTATCTGTGTTAGAGAGTGCAATTGGGCGCCAGTTGGCCAGGTCCAATTTGTCACCCTTTTTGTACAGGGTTATGACATAGGAGTCCTGGCCGCCAGGTAGGAGACGTGTCTCCAGCAGGCATTGGTTCATGGATGCTAAAAGGAGGGGGCGATTTGCTTGAAGTATTTCTTATAAAATTTGTAGGGTATCCCATCAGGTCCTGGGCATTTCCTATTAGGTGCACCGCGGACTGTGTCCCAGAGTTCCTCCTTTGTTATTACGTTTAGGAGGTTGTAGTCTGGCGGTGTGCTTTGTATTCCTGCGGTTTGTATAAATTTTTTAATTTTTGGGGGTCCATTGGGGTGTCATGATATAGTTCAGTGTGATAGCGGTGTACTTCCGCCTTGACCTCCATTGGGTCAGTTGCCATGGTGCCATCAACTTTGTGGACCTGTGTGCACGTGGGCTGGTTGCTGCGGGAGTGGAATTGGCAAAAAAGTACGTCAAGCAGGTTTCATTTTCTTTTATGAACTTACCTTTTCTTGATACCTTGATTCTGTGCTGGTGTTCAGAATATGAGAGCGTTTAGGCGGGCTGATATTTCCGCCCATTTTTTTCCCCAATTGGGGCTGTAGCCAGACTTTGGGACGTTGAGCTCAAGGTGGTCCAGCTCCGCCAAGGTGCGCCTAATTGTGGCTGTGTTGGCGGTGTACTTGTGCAAGGCGATGTGACAAGTTTTATATATTAATTTGGTTTTGAAATTTGCCCAGGTTTGATGGGATCTGATATGAGCGGGGATGTGAATTCTGGGTTTGTGGCCTCATGTTTGACCCAGTCAGATATTTTGGGCAATTTATGTTTTCTGGGTGTAGCTTCCTCCAGGTTGACGCCTGTGTGGGAATTCAGGTTGGTGAGAGCTGCACTGAGATGAGTCAGTGGTCAGAAAAATTGATTTTTTGTTGCAAATTTGGAAATGTTCCAGTGGTGTGTTTTCAGTGCAAGGATGAAGTCAATGCAGCTCATTGATGTGAGCGTTCCCTCATGTATGTTGGGGCGGGTCATGTTGGGAAGGAGTGGTGACCTGGGGGAGGGTGTCATGTAGGCCTAGGGATGCCTTCATTGCATGGAACTCTTTGTGTCCCAGTGGGTATCCCCTGGTACTAGGCCATCAGTCCGTGTTGGAGTTATCCCAGCAGTTGAAGTCACCCAGTAGAATGGTATCAGGTGGGAGGGCGAGTGTTGGGATGGTTTTGAGGAATTGTTTCCTCTCAGCTGCAGTGCACAGTGCATAGATGCTTGCTATCAAAATTGTTTTTCTTGGTTTAGGACCATTGCAACCAGAATTTCAGCCATGCAGATATGAGGAGGAGTTTATAATTTTTAGTTTTTTGTTATTTCTGATGACCACCCCACAGTGTGTCATCCAAACTGATAGGGATGGTGAGACCCTGGCTGACCAGGATCCTTCTTCCCCCTGTGGACAGTGGGTTTCTTGGATGGCCAAGATATCTACAGGGGGATTTTGCAGGTAGTCCAGTTTTTTGGCTTGGGACGTGTAAGCCCTGGCTCCCACTATGTTTAGCATCCCTATTGTTACTGAGGTGCCCGTGGCGCCTCAGGAGCAGTTTGGAGGGCCGCCTGGCCCGCACCCAACGCCCTTATTACTGGTCCTGCTTTGTGTCATACGACCAGTATATTCTGTGGCATCATCCAATTCCATACCTTGCATCAATTTCTCACGGAAATTGTGGTTTTTTGAATTGCGGCATATTCTTCTGCTTGTGACCTTTGGTGATTTGATGCGGTGCGCTGATTTGTTTCTGTGGTTTTGGGGTGCAATTTGGAGAATTGGATCCCGCTTTTCTGCCCATAGTAGAGCCAAATTGTTCTGCTGATTTCACATGATTGATGTCGTTTGGTAATTCAGTCACATTGTTGAGAAAATTTTTATTTTGGGCGTACTGCTCTGATTGGGTGACTCAGATAATTTCCTCCATGTCCTCCTCAGCTTGGGCAGTCTGTTCTGATTGGTTGGCTTGGCTGATTTCCTCAATGTCTTTCTGAATTTTGCCAGGGTTGATGGCGGAGGCTGTGAGTGCTGCCGCCTTGGCCGCTTCCCACTTGCAGGCCTTTTGCAGCATTTTGCGTGCTTTGGGTGTTACTGGGTCTATGATGAGGTAGTGCCCATCCTCTCCCCATTGGAATGCATGGTTGGCATCTATCATTTTGCTGAATTCTGCATCGTTTTCATCCATGGCGTCATCACAGAATTATGGGGCCATGATGCCCTCCTTCACTGGGCATGCATGTTCCTTGTGACCTAGTGAGGTGCAGTGGTTTCAGATTGGCGGTGCACATTCCGGTGTGACACAGAATGGTTCTTACACCTTCCCATCTGGGAGGTGAAATTGTGCTACATGAGGGATTCTTGTGAGATTCTCGGCCACCTTGGGGATTTGGTGTATTATGGTGATTGCCTTTCCTGTGCATAGGTTAGGCATCAATTGAAATCTTTGTAATTCTAATTGTTTATTATCTCCATAATTTTAAATCCAACTTGGAGCTCCTCCTCAATTTGCTTATGGGGGAGGTTGGTGGGGAGTGAGTCAAAGGAGATGAACAAAGTGTTCCATTTGTTCCATCTGGTGCGCACAATCTGTTTGCTTTTAGTAAAGGAAGATTTGATGCATACTTTTGCAGTGGTGTCTACATCTTCTTCAGTCTCAAAGATCAGATTGACCCAGCCATGTGGGACCATTTCCATGTCATGTACACCATGTAGGGGAAGAGGGAGGCCTGCGCCTTACACACTTTTTCCCACAAAGTCAGTGACTCAACCCCTAGATAGAGTCAGAGCCCATGCTCTACCTTTGAAAGGGGTTGGTTGTACTCTATTTCCATGTGCTGGTTGTATTTCATGGTAAACTCCACAAACTTGGGAGGTGACTCAGTTTGTGGTTTCTTGGTAGGATTGGTTCCCAGTCCCCCTCCAGGGCGCTTTTTGCCCTTTGGAGCACCGTTTTGCCTATTGCCTGTTAAGGCTTTTGCCAGTTCAATTGAGATTTGTTGTAAACGCCCATCTTTCCCGTGTGATTATCAAAAATTGTTTATTGAATCAAATTGTAGTAACTAAAGTTATCATTATAGAAAGAAAAGCTTTGAATACCTTGATGATATTACTGTATTCTCATGAACTTTTAAAGGCTATATGGAAATTTTCTGGGAGATTTCAATTGTCTTAGAAAGGCCTCCATAACGCTCAAGTCTTTAAATTGCTCTTCCTTTCAATCTGAAATAAAATTATTTAGACACAAATTTTCAAAGAATGGATTCCAGCTCATCCTGGATAAGTCACTGCCATTAAGAAGATGTCATGTCCCTAGAGCCTCAGGGATAAAAAATGTTTCAGAAATGGTGGGCTATTATTGTCATTTTTTCATCAGTTTGCCAATCTAGCTTAACTTCTCCTCTATCTCCTAAAGAATAATGTCCCTTTTGAGTGGCAGCCGGGAAAAAACAGGCTTTTAATATTCTGAGGTATGTACTTTGTACTAAACCCATTTTAGTTCATCTACGTTTTACTGGCCATTCTTGCTATTCACTGATGCTAGTTATGTAGCAATCAGGGCTGTCCCAGCTCAAAATGATGAAGACAAGTTGACCATCCAGTGACTTACTTTAGCAGGACCCTGAGTAAGACCAAACAAAAATACAGTATTACCAAATGCAAACGACTGGTTATTTTATTAGCAATTAATTATTATCTGCCATACCTATATGGAGCCCACTTTGCCATTACCACAGACCATGTCTTACTCTAATGGTTACAGCAAATGAAGGACCCAGATGGCTAAAAGTGAGGTGGGCATTAAGACTACAAAATTAAGTTTAACCACTTTCCATTGTGCAGGAGCGATCAATCAAAATTACAACAGGCTTTCAAGGATGCTGGTACTGGACACCTTAACCCCTGAAGAAGACTGACTATATAATTTGATTGGCTAGTATAAACAATGCAAATTAGAAACTCCCAAGATACAAACTGAGCTACAGAAAATGACCCAAGATACTTGGATTAAAAAAGGAATGTTTTATTAGTAAGTTGACAAGGAATGCCTCCCTTACATATGCCCTTCTTCCCAAACCAATGTCACCCTTAAAGGAAATTTAACTGTGGGACACAAATCAGTGAAAAGTCTTATTAATGGTTAAAGAAACGCTGCTAGTGGGATCAGAAAATTTAGACCATATAAAAAGTTTTAGTGGCCTGTTTTGACTTGGCATACATAAGTACAGGCCAGCCCTTAGTATCAAAATTTGGTTATAGCTCAGTAAAGTCTATTTTATGTTGTCAGCATTGATGTGATTGGCCCTTTGAACTCCACTTTACATGGGCACAAGTATATAACTTGCTAGATGTAGATCATTTGAACAAATGAGTTGAAGCAATCTTCATACCAGCTGATAATGCAAACGCTTTGGTATTATTCCTAATCCAATACATTTTTGCACAGCAAAGATGCCCATGAATTCTATTTTTAGACAATAACTTAACTTCACCTCACTGGTAGTCCAAGGACTAACTTCACTTTTTGGGGAATTATGAAAGATTCACTGCCCCATATAATCCCTCAACGTTTGGGGAGTGGAACAGGCTAATAGGACTCTTCTTTCTATCCTGTGTAGAAATTCTGCCTCTGATCCTATGAGTTGGAACCACTATCTGCCCTATACCTCGCTAAACTATTTGATAAGTTATCATTTCATAATCAAAATATACCCAATCAAGTTCTATATGGACATAACCCTCAGCTGCCAAGTAGCTTGCAACTCCACTGGATTCCTCATTTCCTGAAAACTCTGATTTAACAATTAGGGCCTTAGTTGATGAAATTAACTGGCTTCAAGCCCTTGCTACAAAGGAATTATTACCACTACAGAAAAGGTGACATCCCACTTCAATCTTAGCTGCCCTTTTTACCGACGTTCCATTTAGGCGACCTAGTCCTTTTTTACCACCATTGTCATGGAGGTCTACAGAACAAGATCGACCTTTTTATTCAGGGCCCTACCATGTCATATATAAGGTGAATTCTGAGTACTCCATCGCTGAGTTTACCCAAGGGACAGTGAGCAACAGAATTCATGGCCTGATTTCTATAGCCCTATGTTTCCCTCTGACAGGATCTTGAGGGGGGAATTATTGGTATTTGAGACAATAAATGGGTTGAGATCCCTGCTCCCAAATTGAGCCTCAATAAGATGACTCTTGAGACCTTTCATTTAGAACCTATCACTGAAGGCAAAGTGGGAAATTAATCATGAAGCATCATGATCACATGAATCAATTATGATGCCTTCTGAATTAGCACCTCTTCTCATTACTTCATAGAATGCGCAACTCCAATTAATACAGTCACACAGACATCATTGATGAAGTATAATGAAGGCATCGAATAGGCAATTGATACAGAAGGTCTTGAAAGTCCTGTTAATATGGAGCCTTAGAGTTCTTCTGAGCTTTGTGTCCCTACTTGACCTATATATACAGAATTATTCTAACTCAATAAAGTAGTTTATTTGACCCATCTTTTTGTCTTCATTGACCATTTGATAGTTTTACAGCGTCAAGTTCATCTTAAACCTTGGCTTACAATCAAGAGAGATAATTAGCCAGCAAACACTATTGTCAGGATTATGCAAAAAACCGTAAAAATATATACTGAAAACAAGGAAGAATTTTTAACGTTTTTTATTAGATTAAATTTCTTTAATATTTATAGGGTGCAAGGGAGCCTTATGGAATAGCATTTGTCTGGGTCCTCCTTAATATGAATTTTTGCTTTACATCCCATAGGATGGTTGAGCAGCAGCCATATCCATTTAACAATGTATAAGTTTTTGGGATACCATTGTTATTGTGCTTTGATATTGCAACTCTGGGTATCAGGACGTGGGTTTGCACAAGTTGTCAATTAATAGCCCCATTGGAAAATGTACCATATGGCAATTCTTGGACCCTATCTATTAATATTGCCCATTTGGGAGCATAGACCTTTCAGATCACAATTTATTGGGGACATGGAGGCTAGATACCAGATGGGGATGAGCAGTTCATTGTTTTAATCTTCAATATGTTTAGATTGTTTTTTCATTACAAATGCTGACATTGCCCCCATCAAAATCCTGTTGGAGGAGGACATAAAGATATAGGAACCTAGCATGAACCCTGTTAATCACGGTGTCCTGGATTACACTGGCAATGCAATACTTGGAACCAGCATTTTATAGTATGCTTATGGGGCCAACCAAGAATTGTCTTAATTGGGTCGCCCACCAGGGCAACGGTGATAAAATAATTTAAGATCCTCAATTTTGAAGATAGGAAGGGTCAATCAATGGGTATTGGATCGCGAAGTCCCCTTTGTAGTAGTTATGACAATACATTGGGTGGCAAGCGCCTGTAGTCTTACTTAATCATATATTGCCCTCATAGTTAGTTCAGCAGTTTTGGGAATGGAATAGTCTAAAGGTGGTTGGAAAATGCTGGGTAATTAAGATTCTTAAACCCAAACAGGGCCTGGAACGGCGAAATCTTGATTATGCAAAGGTATCTATTTAATAGAATAAAAAAGCGGATGGTAAATAATGATTCTACCACATGTGATTGGTAGCCACCATCATATGAAGAGTAGATATTAGAGTATTGTTTGCAAGCTCTAATTTTATGTAAGTTGAAGGATTATAGGGGGCAATGAAGTGATGGCTGGTACTGAACAGCAATGTCAGTTATTAAACAACTTGGGATGTCAATTTTTTCCTACCAAAAAACAAGACACTTGGGCACCCATGTTGTGTAAAACATAGAGAAAAAGTGATAAGTCCATATTTTTCAATTAACAGCAGGTTTAAGATAACTTTGTCCCACTTGGTTAGATGGTTGATGGCTAGTAGGATGTAGCAATGGCCATGGAGATCCATAGATAAAGATTACACCACATAAACACTGGACACACTAAATTTTAACAAGAGAGTTTTGACTTTATGATGATAGCAAGGGCTCAGCTTATCCTGCATCCTTTAGGCTAAGCAGAATTTTAATAAATTTGTGCTTGGTTTCAAGAATTCAGTCCAAATAACATTGTTTTTTTCCATCCAATCATAGATATTTACAACTTCTCCAAGTTTCACGCTGGAGTGGCCTTCAAATAAACTTTGGTTTGAGAAGATGGATGCACATAAGGTAACCGTTTCCCATCATTAAATCTTTATAGAATTCCATCCTTAATCTAAGTGTCTTTCATCATAGACTGCAAATCTTTTTTGTTTCTGGTGTATCCAAATATCACCTGTCCAAACAACCAATCAATCATACAAAAGGTCCTTTTCAAGTACAAGCATGTTCAAAGTTGGCATCCTTGACAATCTGTCCACATTCTGGTTGGTTATAATGGAACAATGAACAATAATGAAGTCATAACTATATAGCTGTAGAGCTAATCTTGCAAGTCTCAAGTAAGGATTTTTTTCCTGATGGAGCCATTTAAGAAAGGAATGATTGGTCACAATAATGAAGTGAGTTTTATACAGATAGGTCATAAATTTAAATGACGGGAAGAAAAGCCAAGCATTTTTTACTGTAGTTCCATCTGGTCTTAGACAAGGTTTTATTAGAAAGATACCAGTTGGTCCACTTTATGATCGTCTAACTGACCGTAAAAATGGCCCATAAAGTCACATTGGTGGCAATGATGAAAAGTACAAAAGGTTTATCAAATTACAGATGAATAAAGACAGGCTGGGTAATCAAGGTGTTATAAGGATGCAGAAAACTTGGTCCTGCCCAGGATTATACTCTAAGGTAACGTTTTTTCTGATTCAGGTATGCTAAAGACTCAGAGAGATTAACAAACTAAAGGATGAGTTGCCTTTAATACCCAACCATCCTAGAAAGATTTTGGACGTCCATAATACTACATGGAGGGGTCATTTTCTCAATCATAACAACTTTGTTGAGTAAAGGTTGTATCCATCACTGAATGATTTTATGCCTAAGAACTCCATTTCAGGAATTAAAATGACCATTTAGAAGGCTTTAGCTTCAGGAACTCATGACAATCCAATTAAAGACTGACAAAGGTGCTCTAGGTATCCATTATAGGTTTAGAAAATACAGTAATATAGTCAAGGTAGACTAGAACCTCAATAATTTTAGGTCACCTAGTAGCCCATCCATAGCCTGTTAAAATGTGGCCAGGGCATTGCACAGCCCCATTGGCATATTAATCAGCATGATTAATTCAATTTTCACAATCAGTGCACTATCTCAATACTTAGGGGCAAGTTCAATCTTTTGGTACCCAATGGCGAGATCTATCTCCAGAATACTAAGATCCAGTTAGGAGGCATATCAAGCCATCAATATTAGGAAATGGATAGCTGTCCTTCTTGGTTACCAAATTGCCTGTAGTAATACATGATAGCTTGGTGACTTCCATCTCAATTTTAAACAAGTAGGAGAAGCAACGCCCATGGGATTTAAGAATACTAGAAGTCCCAAAGTCAATTTTTTTGAGCTCCATAATATAATTGAGATTCCTCTACTTGCTCTTCTGGTAAGTCCAAGATTGGATGGGAGAAAAATCTCCTGTTTCTAAATTGTATACGACCCCTTTCCTTTTTCTAAAGTGATACATGGAGGTGGAGAACAGATTGATACTCCTCTAGTAGCTCACCAACCTTTTTTCTTTTTTCAGTAGTAGATTCTTCTCCAACTGAGGTTAGAACTAGTGCCATAGAGGGAGGTTCCTTAAACCAAAATCACAAAGGCTTTCAAATCCTTAGACACTGGTAATCTTATCAATGGGTATTTCATAAATATTTATTGGGGTGTCAGGTCCCACCATGAGCGCCTTGGGTGTCAAATTTGCCAGTAGCACAGAAATAGGGCTTTCATAGACAGGATCAATAATGCTCAGAAAAGTTAAGATCACTTTTACCAACGGGTAATGACTCCTTATATCTCTAAAAGGCTTCCATATGGGATATTCATGTGTACCCAGGTGATGATTATAAGCTGAGATCATTGAGGAATCACTTTAGTTCTGGAGAGCATAAGGGCATCTATTTGGCTCCATCAATTACATGAGGTAGCAGTCACATGTAAGAGCCCAAACATGGTATTTAATTTGGTTAAACTTGTTATACATCTCTAGTAACCAGTTGTGAATTTTATGCTTTCCTTGCAATACTTGTAAGATCTCAAATAAAAGGGGGAATTCTAGCCTCAAGTAAGGCTAATAAACTCATCTCTATAGTGGATAGTATTGTACTTATTACCAGAGTAATTATTTCTACAACAGTAGTATGTAGCTGAGATTGGTAAGGGCTACCGCCAAGGTTCTGTAATTTTTTTACCAAGCTTGAGTTGATGCACTGAATAAACTCAAAAGATCTTGTACACTGGCAGCCTGCGGTGCAATACTCCATGTATTGTGGCAAATTAGGAACAATCTTTATTTTCTTCATAAGATTCAATGAGATGAAATTCATTGGGTCTACTATAAATGATTGCAAGAGTATAGATTTTGTGAACTTTAACGGTTACCCAAGTAACTAGGCTGGTAACCTGGGGCGGCAAAGTGCTGAACATGCGTGTTTTTTAGAAAAGGAATAAGTAATATCAAAATGTTTATTGTCAGAAGTAGATGACTATTTCTCTTAGGAATTTCTTAGAGGAAGTCTTTTCAGGGACATTAGATTTGGATAAAGGCATGTTAGTGGAATACATCAGCACAAAGAGCCTCTTTCTTCAAGCTGACCTCACTTTTATCAACAGATCACATTATGCCTCCTCTGCACATTGCTTATAGCTTTGGTCTATGGTATGATGGAATCATTTGCTGTAGGAGCAGTTAGGTATGCTCTTTTCCTTTTCTTTGATGGCGTTTATGTGAGGTCAGGTGGGAGGCTTTATTAAGTAAGATCTTAATTAAAATAGCTGCAGGACTTTAGTCCAAAGCCTTCTTAATCTCTCAAATGCACGTTAAACTTCTTATGAGTCCTATCATATGAAGTAAACATAAGGCCACGACTTTATAGTGGAGATAAAAGTGGTAATGATATCATCTAGAGAAATACAACTTGTATTAACATATGGCTGACCGCTGGCATAGAATTATCTGGAGATATCCGCAGGAATACCCTCTTTGTTGAGGTGAATCTCTTTAGAGGCCTTTTTTGGTTTGAGAGGGTTTAATCACTCATGAACTCCTGGAATGAGGTGGCCTTGACTTGCACCCAGGTTCGACAAAAGCTCAAATGAGGGTTATTAATCTTTCTTAACTTCTCCATGGAGGCATGAATGGATGTGCTTCACTTTCTGCCTTTCAGCGGCTTTCTTCATCGCACTCTCAAAAGAATAAAAAACTGGCATAATACTCTATTGACTGGGAATGAACTTTTCTTAAAAACTGTTTAAAGTTAGATCTAGAAGGGTAAGAAAAATGTGGCTACCTGGCTCTGCACTACACTAAGTCTAAAGGACACTTTTCTACATAAACATGGGGGCTCTTTATCCAATTGTTTTCTTAGTTTACCATGTCATCCTTTAGTTTACTTCAGCATTAGTCAATAGCAGCAGTACTGGTCTTCTTTTACATCTGAACTTTGAGAGCTATAATTTTAGCTTCATAGTTACTGACTTGGCTCCCTAGGTTAATACAAGTTTTTTCTGGCCAATCAAGAAATTTGTCAAAGCTTTTTGGTTGCGCACATGCATGTTTTGCATCTCCTTATCTAACACCTCTAAGGTAACGTTGGGGTCAATTAAGTGATCATTGGAATGTACTCACCAAAATTGGTCGATTTTCTCCAATTGCTTATTCAGATCTTATTTTTTTGTTAAAATTTCACTCTTTAATGGTTTGTCAGATCCTTTAGCATGTGTGACAGTAAAATAAGGTGGTCCAGGTGCGCACTAAGTGAATGTGGCTCTTAAGGCCTTCATGCCTGCAAAGACTTTTAAGCTTTTTAGATCCTAAGGCTAAAGTAATGTTTACCATTATTGTGTAACGATCAACAATTGTACATGAATCTCATAAGGTTGGGAATTATGAGATTTGTGTGCATCAATAGTTGCAATTCTGTTATTCCAAGTAGGAGTTTCCTATTCAGGTCAATAACGGAATAAAAATTCAATAAATTAATTATTTGATTGGTTGTTTATGCTGAGGTTCCCTCCAATTCTCCATTGAGTTACCTGGATGCCATCAATTCTGGAGGCTTGTGCGCCCCTCATTACCTACAATTCATTTAGCCTTTTTAGGAAAAGTATATCAAAGTGAGGTCAGCCCATCAGAACTCACTTTGGAATTCTATTCTGACTTCAATTCCATTCCCAATAAAGGCCGCTATTTGCTGGATCTACTTATTTAATTTTATTTATTTAAGCAAGGATTGGAGGTGCAGATGGCGGTGCGATGAGGAGGAGAGGGAAGGGGGTGGACGCGCCAGGATCCTCTTGAGAGTGGCTTTGCCCTGGTGAGAGGGGAAGGAGCCAGAGTGGCCCAAGGTGACAGAGGCTAGTTGAATGCACCTCAGCCGGATAACCCCGAGGTGACAGAGGCTGTAGGGATGCACCTTAGCCCAGATGCCCGGCAAGGACATCCATTTGGACAGGACCATACAGACTCAGTATGGCCACATATGGGGGTGGTGGTTAAGGGCTGGTGGTGGGCTGGGCCTTGAAGCCCCATCCGTTATATGTTGCAGCCCTTTTACCAATGCTTCTACTTAGTTCAGGCATTGTACCAGAGCCAATTCTAGAGCTTGGATCTGACCTTCAAATTTGTAGAAAATTGATGCACATATTCACATATTTCATTAACTACACCCTGTAACCAATGAGTAATTTAATTATCCATATAGCCTAAAATCAGAATCAAGTATGTCAATCTGATCTTGAATTATTAAAGAGGCATCAATTGTCCTGGATTACCTCACAGTTTTCTTAGATGTATGCAGAAGCGGCTATAATCTCTCTTTTGCTTTAATAACTAAATCAAAGCCAAATCAGATTTTTTTAAAAAATACAAAAAATGACCGCTTGATTGAGCCAAAGCTTACTGATGTCAATGCCATTGATGCCTGCTGCCCCAGCTTGTGGTGGTGGTGCGCCACCATCTGGCGTCTTCCAGACGCCGCTGAAGTGCACCTGGGCTTGCTCTGCTAGCCCCCTAATGCTAATGGCGTTATGTCTCCCTTTGGGACTTGGCCCTCATCTTGCAAGTTCCCAGGCGGTGCTCCAGAGCCCTTTGGTGCTCCCATGGAACAATTTGCATTTCAGCCTCTGGGTTAAATATGAGAACCTCTTCCTATGTGCAAGCACAGCCATCATTGAGATAGCCATGGCGGTGTTTAAACACTCCAGCTTCATTGATTTCCGCCCCTTTAAGGGGAATTTCAACCTCAGTTTCCGTTCTGAAGCTAATGCAATGGCAGCATCTAAGCTGCCATTAATTTTTAAAAATTTCTCTTCCAACCATTTGCACCCAGCTCCCAGATGAGGCCACTTTAGTGATCCAGTTCACCAAGTTGCCCTCCCATCTTTCTCCCAAACGTCTCCATCATGAGCTCATGGAGGGTTTGGCCATTTATGGTGCAGACCCCATGTTGCAATTCATAGTTCCAAATAAGGTGGATCATTTGGCAGGGCCACACACCTTTGTGATGATCCGCCCATTCCATCATGACACACACCTTGCAATTCCCCCTCACACGGTGATCAGATCCACCCCTGATCACCCATTCTGGGCGCACATCAAGAATGGCCATGCCATTTGTCCCTTGTGCTTTGAGCTTGATCACTCAAAAAACAAGTGCCCTATGGCTTCCACCTCTGCCACTTATGCTGCTCCTCACTCTGGCATCAGGTTAGCGGCTGGTTCAGCTCAATTTTTTGAATGGGGCTTAATCCTTCTGCCCCCAACCTCAGCAAATTCTAACACCGCTTCCAAGGTGGTAGCTAATCAAAATATAAATTTTAAAAAATTCATACAATTTGACCAGATTACAGAATCCTGAGTTGATGACTGAATCAGTTTCAGCTGAGCTGCCATGGTCAACAGCACATGGCTAATCAGCTCCTGCTACTGCCCCAATTCTGGTAGCTGGCCCAGTGCTGGATGAATTCAATCCATCTGAGGCTCTCAAATAAATTGATGAGGATAAATGGCCATACCATCTCAAGCTGGATTTCGCTTTGGAGGATTTTTTTATTAATTCTCCCAAATTGTGGCCCCACCATTTTCGCCCTTAAAACGGCTTTCCAATCTATAAAAATAATAAAAAAATGGCAGTTGAGGCTGCAGCTGCCCCTGCCAACACCCTACTTTGCCAGCAACTTCATGGGGCAATGGAGCCCCTTGTAGAAGGTATTATTATCCCAAATTTTCCCCATGATTTTGGGGAAAATGCAAAATATGAAATTGAGGAGTTCAATTTCAGTGTGAGCCATGCTTGCATCAATGCGGCAAAAACTTTTCTTTTTAACCATAATTATCCTAAAACCTGCTGATGCATCAATTTTTCACTTTGTGTGCCAGCTCTCATCACTTTTGCTGAGCATCATCTTGCTCAATATGTTGAGGTGATAGACACCACTAGCCTCATAAATGAAGAAAACCAACAACTATAGCTCCTTGTGCCCCATGTCGCTGATGCTCCCACCCTGATGCTGTCTGCCATGGTCCGCCAGCTAAAGTAGGCACCAGACAAAAGTTTCCTTAAAGCTTCCTTACCTTCTGATATGGCTTCCTAGGATGTTAGCTGAGGTTCCATATTAGAATTATTTTATTTCTAATAAACCCTTTGTTTGGCCCATTTGAAAATAAAGATGTGTGGTGGCTCACCCTTTTGGGTTGGGCACCACTAGTGCTAAGAAAAAAACGCAGAAGTGGCTATTTAAAATTTAATAACGTTAAGGGTTAGAATCTTTATTAAAATATAACTGGCTTAATATCTCTTGATGGTGAAGTTCCATCATTTGGAAGAAATGTTGAATGGAGGAATTTAAGAATGTCAAAGGTAAGATTCCCCCAATTATCTAACTAATTAGTAGCCAGGGTAGCAGAATTATAAAGTATCCATATATAGGAAGGTAATGTCATAGCTCGAGGCCGCTGGATTGGTCTTTGAGTGAATAAATCCATATAAGAGCTGTTGGATGGTACTACTGACATATATGGACTTCTGTAATATATATTGTGTTATAAACAAGAAAACTGAACTGAAAAGGTGGCCCAGAAAACCAAACTCTAGGTTTCACAGATGGTACTTCAAGTTTAAATGAGTTAATTCATCAGGTGATAATTCCTGCCCCATTGGAGGGGGATTCATTATTAATTTATTCATTTATATGAATGACAGTTCCACTTTTTACAACTTGGAGCTCCTTATAGGGATCACCATTATCTACTTTACCAATAAAGTAAAGCTGAATAAATGATATCTATGTTTCCCAGAGGTGTCCTGTTAGAAATTCTACCTTTCTTTGGGGTGGTTTTGGTAACAGATTAGTTTTTGAGAGGCAATGACTAATAACAATCACTTCAGTAGAGTCCATGTAATGACAACTATACCAACTTGTGACTGCTAACACTATTGTCAAGACTATGCAAAAATTATAATAATATATACTAAATAAAGCTAGGGGAAATATTGAACTTACTTTATTAAGTAAAAATTCTTCAATATATAGGGTGCTAGGGATTCTTGTGATGGAGCGAAAATCTGGACCCTCCTTGATCAAGATCTTTACTTATTATCCTGTAGGAGAGTTAAGCAGCAGCATCTCCATATGTCAACATCTGGATTGTCATGATCCCATTGTTCTAGTACTTCATATTGTAACTTTGAGTATCAGGATGTGTTTTTCTCAGGTCTCTAATTGGTGGCCCAGATAAATTTTTGCCTTGAGACAATTCTTGAGCCCCTTCTTATAATTCTTGCCCATTTTGGGGCATATACCTATGTTAAAAATTAAGGAGCTTGTGCCTTACTTGAGCATCAATTAATAAAGTTTAGGATTTCTTTCTTATTTCTGAATGATAATTGCTTTAGCTCCTTTGTTCAACCGCACATGTTCCTTGTATGTGCGTTGTTTGACTTGTTAATAGTAATATATTATACTAGGTAATAGTAGTACAAAGACTACTATTCTAGTTGAGCTGATAGCAAAGATAGTAATCAAGTCCAACGCCAACCTGTTGTCTGTCCAAATATTATTTCTTCTGGAATTTTAGGGACTTCTTCCCTAATTCATCTGATAGAACTTAACCTAGGATAAGTTTCAGAAATTCTTTTTCCTTTTTTTTGCAGAGTCCGTGGAGATCAATAATAGTATAGACAAAGGATTTTCTTGTTCTTCCAACACTAAAATACATGAGAAAAAGGTCTAAATTATAAAACTTTATTGGTAATTGTTTATTCCAATCAGATCTGATCTTCTTATAAAAATCAAAGAGAGTTTATAGGGGATTTGGCACAGAACTATTAAGTTAGTTTCAAATGGGAATGGCGGCCATCACCAATGAGCCAAACCTCCAGGGTCACAAAAAACGATGATCTTCCTTATTGCCATAATTGGGTTCTCCCTTACTTGACACCGACCTCTTTTGACTTGAATTGAAGAATGTGTCCTAATGTCTTTACCCAACTACCATAAAATTACCCTTATTTGGTAACAACCTGCTTAGGTAATGGGACTCTTACCCATAAACAGCAGATTGTAATTCAGAAAAGGATAGCTCAAAAGTTGCTTTATCACAGCGGCATTACTCATCAGCAACTCATAAACCCCATAATTGATTGGCATTTTAACCCAATTGACTCCTACAAGTCAATAGGTTATCATAGAATTGACACCCTATTACTTATTTATTGTCAGGGATCATCCCTGACAAAACACTCATAAATAAGGCAGATTGTGATCTGGTAGAGAAATAAATATTCACTGAGAATACTTTCCAACTATTATTTATCTTATATAAAATTGATAGCTTAAATTTCCACTAACAGGATGAGTCTCCTAGTGGACCAGCAGATTAATTATAATCAATGAAGCTAGGTAATGTGGGCAAAAAAACAAAAAGATCCCCCCGCTTGACTAGATTATCCAGCGGTGAAGAATTTTCAGAGGTATATCAAAATCCTGGAGGTGGCTAACACTCACTGGTGCTAATTACATACAATTTGATAATTCAGCAGAGACAGGAGTGTAAAAACTCTCAACTGACATTTTAAAAATGGGGGATTTGTAGTACCACAGGAAGAATAAAATATAAGAAATATATACTAGGAAAAACAGGGTTTATTTTTATATATGTTTTATTAGTGATAGTGGCGGGGTCAAGAATTAAACCCTCTCAATTTATCAGTGCTTAATATTTAATTGTGGTGAGGCTCAAAGTTTGGATCAGGCTATGAATGTCCAAATTAGGGAATATGGGGATTATATCTATCAGAGCTCTTGAGACTCACCTTGCTTTGATGGAATGGCCAATGGAGGGCGATGGCGGGTAGGATAAATCAGTGAGGTAAGGTTTCAATATATTTTACCTAATCATTGAGTGGGAAAAAATTTGCACCTCGTGGGACTCACTCCAACCCCGTAAAAGGAGACAGTCTCTGCGGTGTAGGTTGAACTAAATTAGCTGTAAGATTGGGAGGGATCACAAAATGGCTCCCCAAATTCTTCTGAAGATCTGGCATAACTCTGCTACTAATTGTAGGCCTATTTGGCCAAAGAGTGGGGGAATTGTATTTCTCAATTTGAGGGGTTCCACCTAGAATTGGCCAGGGTCTTTTGGCTGATATTATTGCTATTTTCATTTAAAACGCTCTTTTCACAATATAGGACTTGTAATTGTCTGAAATTACCCCCTTCAAAAGTGTTAGGGGGTGAATAAGGGCGCAATAACTGGCCATGACCTGTTAGACAATGACCCTAGAAGCAAGGGATTTAATAGAGTACTCATTCCCCCACTTATATGTGGCTACAAATGGGCCTTCCCAGATAGAACCGAGCTTCTCACTTCTAGGAGAGATTTGGTTGTGGTAATACAGTATGAAGTCAGATACTTGGAAGGAAGGAAGGAAGAGGGGCCAGAGCACATTAGTGGTTTGGCCTTCTTTGGTGACAATCTTTGCCAAATTAGTCATGGCCTATGATTGTAATTGGATGATGTGTTGGGCTAACTTTTTCATGGTTTGCTCAGGATCAGTCCTGTCAGAGAAAATATTCTTGGCTAGTAAAGCTGGCACCCCAGGCTCTTGCACATACAGTACATGAAAAGGAGACATCTTAAGGATGCGATAGTAACTATTATGGTAGGTCATGAGCACTGGGTAAGTAAACATTTCAGTGAAAGGGTCTGAGTTGGCCATTTTCGAAGTATAGAGACCAGCTTCCATTAACTCTTTCTACGGCACCATTGGTGGATTGGTTATAGATGGCCAAGAAGAGTTGCTGTGCTCTCAAGGAGGTAGCGAGGAGCTTTACCACTCAGGAGGCAATATTTCTCCCATTATCACAAAGGAGGATCTGGGGCAACCATGCCGTGTGAAGATATAATGATGTAGGAAGGTGGCAGTGGCTCTAGCAGTCTGAGCGAGGAGAGCAACAGCTTCAACCCATTTGGTGATGATCAATTCCAACAAGATATAACGATTGCCACCTGCAGTCTGAAGGAGAGGACCTACCACGTCCAAACTTATGGCTTGAAAATGGTGAAGGGAGTCGTAGGTTGATACTGATATCAGGTCTTGAAGCTGGATTATTTTTTACAGGTCAGGAAGGCATCCAAGACTTAAGCTATAGTCTCCATGATGCCCTCCCAGTAATACCACTCTTTTACAACTTGTAGGGTTTGTGTACTCCGCTATGCTCCATGATAGTATGAGACTCCAGGATCACCAGTACTCGATCAAATGGCTGGAGATAAGGCAACCAGTTTGCCCCTACTTTTTTATATAGCTTACCGCTCTCCACCTTAGTGTTGTGGGAGTGCAGAGCTAGAATTTTTTTGTACAGGTTCATCCTCATCAGCCCACACATCAGGCGTCATTGGGAGGTCATGTAACTTCTTGGCTTCACTATTATCTAAGTGAAGGACAAGAAGCCGCGTCAACCCATCAATGTTCATATGGCGAGTCTCACCCAGTGCTCAATTGTCATGTCATAATGCTAGAGCTTCAAAGCCTAGCGAGCCAACCGTCCAGTGGTATTTTCATATTCAGAAACCACTTCAAGGAGGCGTGGTCAGTAACTACTTTGAAGAACGTCTCATATAGGAAAGGGCAATAATACTTTTTGTCAAGAAAGACAGTAAGGCATTCCTTCTCAGTGAAGCTGTAGTTGCGTTCAGCTTTTGAAAGCATCTTGCTGAAGTAGGAAACGGGATGATCAACCCCATGCTCTTCAATTGAGCCAAGATATCTCCAACGGCATAATAAGAGGAATCTGTGAGCAACATAAAGGGCTTTCCATAGTCAGGGTGGCGGAGGATTAGCCTTTGTTGCAGAAAGTTCTTCAGAATCTCAAACGTGGATTTTTATTCCACACCCAATGGAATGGAGTGTTTTTGGCCAAGAGGCGGACGAGGGGCTCACTGAGCTGGGCGAACTTGGGGATAAATTAATTGTAATACCACATAATGAACAAGAATACCTGGATGTCGTATAGGTCTTGGGCTCGGGCATCTTGAATATAGCTGCAACCTTGTCTTGTAAAGGTTTAATCCCATCTTGAGAGATAGCATGCCCACGGAAATCCAGCTTTAAATGGAAAAAAGTGCCTTTTGACGACTTCAACTTAATGTTAAAAGCTTGCAGGCGTTGAAACACTTCTTTTAGGTGGGTAAGATGCTCATTAAAGTTCTTGGAAAAACACCATGATATCATTGAGATAGATGATAACGCAACTTGACTTGAGGTCCTGCAAGATATGATCCATGGCTCTCTGGAAAGTAGCGGGCGTCTTGCACAACTCCTGTGATAGTCAGGTAGGTTGGAAGAGATCCTCACTGCAAATAAGAGCACATTTCACCTGATCTTGGGGAGAAAGGTCCATTTGTTAATACCCGCTAGCCAAGTCCATGGCGGAAAGAAGTTAGAGCCGGAGAGTTGGGATAAGGGCGTTGTCAATGCAGGGGATAGGATAGCTATCCTTCTTGGTGAGGTTGTTCAGTTTACAGTAGTCCATAACTACCCGATGACCTCCATTTTTCTTCTTTATCAGTAGAAGAGGAGACAGCCAAGGGCTTTGATAAGGCACCAGAAACCCAGCTTTTAACAACTGTTTGAGTTCTGTCTTCATCTGTAGCTCTTCCACTTTTTATTTGCGGCAGGGTTTGGATTGGATGGGCTGAGCCTATCCAACGTCAATAAGATGAGCCCAACCCATCATGTTCCCATAGTTAGTATCAGATTTAGATAAGATGTCTCTATAAGACTCCAATAGTGCGTGGACTTTATCAAGCTCAGCGGGGGTTAGTTCATCAGAGATTTGAACAGTAGGTAGTGTACATAGTGATTAGTCAGTGGGCAAGCCATATCAGCCATAAACCTAATACAGTGAACTTGTTTGATATCCTCAAAGGAAATCAGCAGGCCTTATCTGATCTCCTGATGCTTTTTTACAACTAGATCCTTCTTGGTGAGATTCCCAAAAGAAAATTGACAGGTCTTTGATAGCTGGTCTAGCACGCCTGGAAATACTTGATGCTCTAGAGGTATAACTACATTAATGCTGATAAGGTGCAATAGACAGTTGGGGGGATTTGCAAGGTAATCTTAGTGTTAACTACCCGTTGTTCACCCGCTTTAACTAAACCTCTTCAGACGCATAGAACGGAACATCCTCTAGGGCGTCCACTAATTCAGGAATCATTTTTGTATTCTACCCTGCCATCATGTAGTGAAGGGATAAGGCGGAGAAGGGATACTTGACTGTGCAAGCGTATTCCTTTTAATTAATCTCATTGTTAGCTAGAATCAGGGGAACCTCATAGGTAAGCAGGGAGAGATAGCCCTGTTTCATATTGGTAATTTCGTCATACTAGTGTATAAACTGAGAACTAATGAGCATGTCATAGTTATTGTTGGCTAATGCCACCGCAGAGGCTGATAGGAGGAAATTCCAAATCTAAAGGGTAAAGTTGAATAAGCTCAATAGCGCGAGAGTTGATTGGACCAGTAGTGCCAAACTCTTGGGTATAGTTGAAGTCAGGGCCAGATTAATTTTTTATAGGATTTGATGATGAAACGTTCATGGGGGATCCAGTGTCAAGGATAGCTATGACTTGTACTCCATTGATAAAAACTAACACTTTGGTTAAGGTTCCCCCAGGTTTGAGGGAAGAGCGAGGACCTCCTTTATATGGTGAGCAGAAGCAAGTCTTTTGCAGTCTCAGAGTATTTATCCTGAACAGACTGCAGAGTATGCGCGCTCTGAGTGGATCAGATTAGTGAGGCAATGAGATGGCCAGAATCACTGGAAGTATCAATAACCCATATAAACACCTCAGCACTTAATGAAGATAAGTTCTGTGGGGTATATTAGCCATATCCACTATCTCAGGGTTCAACCTGTTGGGTACCTCCACTTCACCTGGGCTCCAAAAACATAATGACCAATATATTTACAAAAACCTTCACATTCATCATTGGAGGGGTTATCAATGCACATCAGAGAGTCTATTGGCTGTGAGGTAGGTTCATGGCTTCCTTGGTTATAAGAGGCTATGGTGGCGCTCATCTACCCTATTAATTATGGGAGAAGGCGCTGTAATTGTCACGGACCTACATTTGTTCTTTGATGTAGTAAGATTGAGCTGCCTCATGGCCGTAGGTTTTGGTCGAGGGATAGCTAAAGGAGATGCCAAGGGGATAGAGATAGTGCCTTGGTGGAACGTGACATTTTAGACACTTTGGAATACTGCTCTGAAGAAGGAGGGTAGCAAAACAAAGTAATAGCTAACTTCACCGGCTGAACTTTGGGATTGGAAGAAGAAGGGGAGCGCTGTCCCGTCACTTCTAGTATCCTCTGCCTATCCTCATATGGGGGAGGAGCATCTCGTGGAGGCAGCTCCACAGGAGCAGTATTTCAAGAGTAAAAGTCATAGAAGAGGCTGGTGAGGTTATAGGAGATTCTTGCCTCAGAGCTCCGTTCATATTATCATGTTTATAAAAATCAGCCAATACTAGCAGAGCCTCCTTAATAACCCTTATATTTGAAGGAATGCTTGACAGAAAAGATATGCATCAACAAAGAGGGATGTGGCGCAAATCCAGCCAAAACAGCAGCAATAGCGTCATCAAGAGGGAGCATTTTTGTAAGCAGCAGATGTTGGGCTTCATTATAGAACTGATCAACAAAAGTGGCAAGTGATTCTCCCTTTTTTAGGCTAAGGCACATAAAGGCTTTTATTTTTGTTTTTACAAACTCTGCATGGACCCAAATTCTTTAATGAGGGCTTTCTTCACCTCCGCCCAGTTGCTGAGGGTGACCAGGTGTGGAACCATTATCTCACGCCATCTGGCTCAAGCAGGGAAGGATGTATTGGATTTTTTGCTGGTCAGTTGCCCCTTCCATAACTGCTACATAAATGAAGAAGAAGGCAATATTGCCCTCACCTGGGGCGAACTTGCTATGAGAGGGGTTTTTTATAACAGGGAATGCCCCCTGAGGGCGTTGAGATGAGTGCTGCTCAAGATATTAAAGCGAGACAAAGCACAGGCTAGCTGTTGATCCAAAACATCTAGCCTAGAGTCAATCACAACATTAAGGTTGTGAGACTAGTTCTTCACCAACCTTCATATTTCAGTAAGCTTTTTTGGTGTACAGGCGCCCCTGTAGTGAGCACCACTTGTTGGAATTTAAGTTTTGCTATGTTCGTTGGTGCTGTTTCCACCTGAATAGCAACAATTTTTCCGCAGGAGAAGTGATACTCTCAACTGCTAAATTTACCGTTTTAGGGGATATTTTATTACTGGCAGCGAGGGGATAAAATGTGAACCCACTTGATATCTGACAGCTTAGTATTTAAATTGTATTGATGCTCAAAGTGAGTCAGATGTTAAATTATTATAAGCTGGGCGTATCCAAATTAAATATGGGCTTTTGATTTATTGAATCACTCAAGACTCACCTCACTTCATTATGAGGGCAGATGGTGGGTTGATAGCCAAAAAGATGAACCTGTGAGGCAGGGATATAATATATTTAGACCAATCAGAAGGTGGGAACATATTTTCACCTGGTGGGACCCCCTCCAGGGCTATTAAAGAGGCTGGTCTCCGCAGTGGAGCTTGAACTAAATTAGATATAGGATGCGGAGGGGCCTCTGAATGGCTCCCCCTGATTCCACCAATGATTTGGCATAACCCTGCTACTAACTGTAGGCCTATTTTGCTGAGAAGTGAGGAAAATCATATTGCACAGATTTGAGAGGTTCACCAAGGATTGGCCAGGGTCTTTTGGCTGACATTACCCTCATTGACCTCTAAAACACTCTTCATACAGGATCAGGCTTGTAATTATCTGACAGGTCTATTGTCAATATGACATATTTCGCGCCTCCAGTGTTGATACTCAGGGGCCCCATCACGCCTATTGACATAGTGCTACACAAACTCAGGGCGTACTAGTATGTATTTTGTTATATTATTCTGGGGTTTGTGGAGTCAGCATTACACACAACAGGCCAGGTAGTTGGCGACACTATAATTGATTGATTCTTCTAGTAGAAGTACTGGCATATATGTTTAAAGGTTTTCCTCAGGCCACCATGGCAAATGACGTTATGTGTGGCTAAATTTATTTCCATTCGTTCTAACAGCTTTGGGAATAAAACTTGTTTTCTGTCAATTGTTATAGATAATTATCATTTCTTATCTAGGTGTTATTCATTGCTTTCTTTAATGCACCTTGAATTTCTCAGGTTTCAACCCTAGCATTGCCTTCTACCTTTGAAATAATTCATCCGCTTGATGATAGACAATATAGACTGCAGGAGATCTTGTTCCTCCATCAGCATTTTGATGCGCTGCTATGGCCTGGTATAGTATCTCAAAATTGTAGGCTTGTAATTTTAAAGCCCATCAGGCCAGTCGCCCCTCTGGTTCCTTCAGGTTATGGAGCCAGCATAAGGACGAGTGGTCTGTCACCACTATGAAGTGCATTCCATGGATTTACACTGAATTGCTTGCATGCATAGATTACTTTAAGGCATTAAAACTCCATCACAGTAGCTTCTATCCGCTGGCGTTAGTGTTCAACTCATATAGGCCACAAGATGTTCTTCCCCATCTTTATACACTTGGCCCAAAACGGCTCCAATCACTGTCAACGATGCATAAGCTTGGATGATGATTTCCTGATTGAAATTAAGGTATTTAAAGAAAGGACTGGTCATTAGATAGCGTAATTAATCAAATGACTCTTGGGCTTCTTCATTCCACACAAATCTTTTTTCTGGATTTTTTAATAAGTGATCATAGATCCGCAAAATTTTTAATCATTTATGAATTAAAGATAGTAGCTGACCATCCCAAGAAGTACTTAGATATCTTAAACACTCTAAGGGATTGACATCCATTCAATTGCTTTAATAGTCTGCTGCTGGGATTGAAGCCCTCTGGAGTTGATAACAACCCTCAAGTACTCATTCTCCTTCCTGAAGAAATGACGTTTCTTCAGCTTTATTATCAAGTTCATCATCACCAGGCGCTTGAACACTTCTAAGTGCTCCAAATGGTCTATGAAGGTCCTGCTAAATACATTTATCTTGTTCAGATATACTGAGACTTAGGATAGCTTCATATCACTAAGGATAGATTCAATTTCTCTCTAGAAGGTGGGCAGCGCATTACACAATCCCTGGGACATTCAAGTAGTTTAATAAAGTCCCTTTGCAGTAATGATCGCACATTTTTTTCAGTCCTTCTTTGGCAAATCAATTTGCTAACATCCCAAAATCAAGTCCATCGCTAAAATTATTGGCATTCTCTAGGCGATTGAGCATGTCATTGATCCTTGAAAGTAGATATGAATCATTATTGGTGATTTTGTTCAATCACCAATAATCAATCACTACTCAATTTAATCTGTACTTCTTTTTTACTATAAGAATTGGACTCACCCATGGATTTGATGATGGAATGAGAAGCTCATGCTAAACTAGCTTACAAATTTCTTCACTGACCACAGCTTCAGCAGCTCTAGACCTTCTAACAGGTCTCATCCTTATTAGAAAATATTACCCTGTGTCAACCTTGTGGCTCACGTTCTTTGCACATCCTAAGTCATGGTCATCTTAGGTGAATATCTCTAGATAATTCTCAAATAGTAAGAGCATATTTTATTGCTGCTGTTCAGATAAATCAGCCAGATGCTCCACAATACTAAGACATCGATGCTTTTGGCAGTTTCTGCCAGCAATCCCATTTCAGTTAGTGTTCCAAAAACATATCTTTGATAATATCTGCCATCAGGATTAAATGTAGAAATGTGATGCCTTGTTTTTTGCTATATTCATCAGTTTTCCCAAGATTAGCTATTAGCATGATTATTTCTCCATGTCTTGGTATGATCATCCCTGGCGCTACCAATGGTTCAATTCTTGATTCCTCCATGGGCCAATGACTTCTCCATATAGTTTCTCCAGAATTTCGAGCATTAAACCTGCGTTAACAATTATTTGCATCCCAGGCACTATAGTGTTTGTTGCTTTCAAGCTCAATGGGATCCCAAGCTAAACAAAAGTCTCCTCTGGCATTTCTCTCCATTTTCGCTCAACCAACTTGTACTGGATGGAAATAAGGCCATCATTATAAATCAATTTACAAATTGTTTTTCATAATCAGCGGCAGTTCTCCTTCCCACTGATATACCAAGGGCAGGGTCTGCCCCAAAATGGTCATTATATCATCCATTATGTTACATTTCTTTCATATCTTCTCAGGAACTCTATCCAATAAAGGATATTGCAATTCTGGTTTTCCAACACAATGGTGGGAGCTGACACAACAAGGGAACCAAACTGGAGTGGCAGCGCACTATAAGCTCCACACAACATTGTCATATCTGTTATGACCATTCTATATTACTTCTGGTGTACTAGGTCCAGCAAAATATTCATTCATTTCATCAACGTGGTTAAAACAACGCTTTTGAGCGCTCCACTGTCAATGATTGCCCTCAATCTTGCTAGGATAAACTATGATATTCATATAGTTACACTCAGAATATTTGGAATAGGTATTTATGGAGTGAATGTCAGCATTATTTTCTGAATTGAGAGAATAAACTAGTTGTGCTGAGAGATCAGGGAAAGATTTCTTATTTGCACAAATTAGAATGTATATGATAATCTCATCTAATCTCTTGAGTATTTTCTACTGGTTCTTGGCTGATTTAATCTTGTCTGCTAGCTGACAAGTATACAGTTGAGCCAATTCCTTCTTGATAAAAAGATTGATATATTTCAATTTGGCTTAAATAATGCCATTCACGTCCATGTTAGCAACCTGATATAGTGGGTCAGTTGTTTCATTATCTACAAAGTGATTGAAAATGTCTATATCATCATTAAAAATCTCTGGAGAGACAGGTTTAATCACGTTGCCAGATGATTCCATCTCTAGACCATGGGATCGTTTTATGACTCATGACTGCTTTCCTTCTCGTTTACCTGGACTAAGGTGAGCTGCTCCTTGGGCTTCTTGCTACAATCTTGGGCTGCTACGTGTCCAGGCTTACCACATTGGTGGCGGCAGCTCTGCATCTTGTCCGTTTTTTTCATGTTTTGGGATTATTTCCTGAAATGACTCACTTTGATTGCTCATTATTCATCTTGGAGAGTTATAAAGTATTTTTGGGTTTGAGTCTAGAACACTTTGAATGCTCGATTTGGGGCTTCAAAAGTGGCTCTCAACACCTTCAAATGATCCACCACTTGAGATGTGGACACTTGCATTCCTAACGCTGAATCCATTGTTCAGTGCAAATCTTGATAGGACCATAACACTGCTTTCATAAGGATTTAGCGCAAAATCTTAAGAACTTTCACACTGACCAGGACTGTGATTCCTGGTAGAATCAGTCCGCAAAAGCTACTAGGGTCTCATCTATTTGGAACTGAATCCCCATAGATTCCAGCTTGCAATTAAACATCTGCTTAGGCTTCCAAATTCTAGCATGATGGCTTCTTTATCCTTTTGATAACATTAATTGTCCACATATAAATGGGGTAACACCAGATTCTGACAATTGATGTTCAGGCAATCCATGAAGGTAACTGCCAATTGTTGGGCACTGGAACTGAACTTTGTCATTTTAAATAATCAGAAAAATGTATGGGAGTTATCCCATCAGAATTCAGGTAATTTAATTGTGCTTTGAAACTCATCCGTGGCTCCACTAACAGGTGAAACCTGTTTGACAACTCTATTGACCATATAATTAAACTTTGGGGGTCATTTCTGAAATTGCTCCAAATGGCCCAAGCATATTTCTGGGTGGGTTATTTTTCCAGATTTGAATTTCAGGAGTTTCGTTTTCAGCTCCTTCCATCTCTTTTGTGCATAATTGCATTTATGTTCCCTAATTCTTCTATATGCTTCAATTGTTGCACTATCTTATTCAGTAAGCCAGCTTATGAATTCTTTGTCCACCTCTCGCTTGGTCTTCTGAAACAGTACTTCTTTGATCAATTCACCCTCCTTGCACTTCAAGGATTTGACTTTTCCAAAGAGGTCATTGTTGATTTTTCCCACTTGTTAGACATCTTCCTTGGCCTGTGTCAACTGTTTTTTTAATGCAATGAAGTCGCCTGTGATGCTGAGCTAAGTGCGTTAACACTGACAGTTTCACGCTCCATCCAAAGCTTGCGTAGTTCATTCTTATAATATATAATTAATATGATCCTCTCAACAATTTTAGCTAAGCTCAACTACCCCCTGTAGTTAGCACCAATTTTTAAAACTTAAGGAGCTTGTGCCTCGATTGAGCACCAATTTCTAAAGTTTGGAATTTCTTTCCTCTTTCTAAATAATTATTTGTTTTGGCTCCCATGTTCAAATGCACAGGCTCCTTGTATGTGCGTTGTTTGACTTGTTGATAGTAATAAAATTATAACGGGTAATAGTAGTATGAAGACTACTATTCTAGTTGAGCTGATAGCAAAGATAGTAATTAAGTCTAATGCCAACCTGGTGCTTGTCCTAATATTAAATTCTTATGATATGGTAGGAACTTCTTCTCTATTTGTCTGACAGAACTTAACCTAGGTTAAGGTTCAGAAGTTCTTATTCCATCTTGTCACGCAGATTCTATGGAGATCAACAATGATATAGACAAAGGATCATCTTGTCCTTCCAACTTTAATCACTTTAACAAAAAACTAAATTATAAAACTTTATTGATAATTGTTTATTTCAATCAAATCTGATCTGATTTATAAAAAAGCAAGGAGAATTTATAGGAAATTTGGCGCACAACTCTTTTGTTGGCGTCCTAATTGGTAATGGCAGGCATCGATGAGGAATCCACCCTCCAGTGTCATGCAAAATGATAATTTTTCTCATCAAAATTAATTGTATTATCTCCTTTAATTGACTTTGACCTATTCTGAGTTGAAAAAAATGTGTTCCAAAATTTTCACTTAATTCCCATCAATTATCCTTATTTACTAATGACCTGCTTAGGTAATGGGACTCTTACCCACAAACAGCAGATTGTGATCCAGAAAAGTTTAGATTGAAAGTTGCTGTTTTACAGGTGGCATTACTTGCCAGCAAATCATAAACCCCTTAGTCATTTGCAACTAAACCTGATTGACTCTTACAAGTCAATTATGTTATTGATAATGAATAGACACCCTAAATGCTTCTTTAATGTCAGAGATCATCCCCAACAAAACACTCATCAATCTGGCGGAGAAATAAATATTTGCTGAAAATATTTCTATGAATAGTAGTTATGATATATAAATTAATAACTCTTACATCCACTAGCGGGATGAATCTCCTAGTGACCAAAAGATTAATCATAATTAATGAAGCTATGTGATGTTGGAAAATTTCAACAACCTATAAGATGACAATCTACTTAGTTTAAGGAGGCTAGGTCCTATATGGGGTCATTTAAATATTTCATCGTTCTAATCTTTGATACATTCAGATAACTCTACATTAAAAATGATGGCACTCAAAACCCCTGAAAAGACTATGACTTTGTTACTTTCCTGCTCCCTTTTTTACACAACTTAGATGTCCAAGGATTTTATTATCTGATAATGGGTAAAATTACATGTCACAAGTAAAAAAAAACTAACTTCATTGTTTGGTACCAGCCAACTTTTAATTGCCCCCTACATCACTCAACTTATGATGTGTTAAAATGACAAAATTCCACCATTGTATCTATTCTTTTCAAGATGGAGGCCATCATTCCCCGAGATTAAATCACTATCTGCCCTAAGCCTTGCTATATTACTATATAAGCTATCACTGAGTGATTAAGATGTTTCTATTCCAGTCCCACTATGGTAAAGAGCCGCAACTACATAGCAGTGTCCAACCACTATTAGAATCATTTGTTTATAAAAAAACTGAGTTAACCATGAGGGCCCTAACTGAAAAAATTATCAATTTACAAGAAATTGTCACCAAAAAGATTATTAAGACTAGTACAAAGGAGACTATGTAGCTCAATGCTCCATAACTTACCCTCTAACATTCAGTAACAAAGACCTTATTCTGTATATCATCATCGCCAAATTTGATAACTGAACAAGCTTGACACATCCTGGTCAGGCCAATATTGCGTCTTATACAAAGCAGGGTCTGAAATATCATAGATGTTGTCCAGAGTACCATGGTCAAAATTAGTTTATACTAGATTTCTTTGAGACTATGTCCCTCCTTTGACAGTCTTTAGGGGGCACCATCAGAATTTGCTAGGACAACCAAAATGTAAACCAGTCAAAGTTCAAAGCGGTAACAGTTTAAATGCCATCCTTTGGGTTTGAGCCTTGGTGAAACGATTGATTTATCACCTAATGAGATGATACACATGAATGGGCAAGAACAATATAAAATTTTTGAAATTTCTAAAAAACATGATATTTCTGATCTACTGATTGGAGAATGGGATAAACTGTATCCTGAAGCCCAGATCCTTGATCTGGAAGTCCTAGGACAATGAGGGTGCAACAATGCAGATGTTGACAAAAGATGATTATCACCAAATAAACCCTTATATTAGATGAGAAGGGAATACCTGATATATGAGAACCAAGGCGCTCTCTACGTCACAAGGCAACCATTCAAATTATAGATATTATAGACTTTTTTCTCAGTAATGCGTTTTAAGTTCTTCCTATATTTTATAAGCATATGATGCTTCTTTGTAGGCTTATGACAATAGCATATAGCACTATGACCATGTTAGTTGCCAATTTTGGACCCTAAAGAATTTAAAAGTGCTTAGCAATAGCCTTTTCAGAGACATTCTGACACAAATAGCCATCTCAAAGGAAGCTATAATATCTAAACAAAAAAACTATCAAACAAAATGATCAACTCATCAAAACCTATATAGAAGCGAAGCTGAGAACATCTAACATAAGTCTGGAGGTAAAGCACTAAATCTATACTTAACACAAGTTTATCAATCAAAGCAGTTAAATACCTATTATAAATGAGGCTTGACTCAATAATGTTGCTCTGTAAGTGTGCAATTGCTTGTATAAATACTATACTTTTATAAACTTATCAGAAACAAAAAGTTTGAATTCAAGATAAATTCAAGAATAATTAGATGGTGATTATCTTTTAGCATAGCATTTAGAAGAAACAGAATAGCAAACTATTAATATACCTTTCAAGATTTAGAGCTTTATAAACAAAGGATAAGATAATATTAGCTCCTTGAAAAATTTTTTCTCTCTTGTTGCAATCACTTTTGCAACATAAAGATTCAAGTCTAGGTAAGTTTGATAATCTCATCAAGGAGATTAGTGTGCACACAATGTCAGGTAGCAGTTGGGCGAGAAAAGTTAAGGGCACAGGAGCGGGCACAACATCAAAAAAGTTTCATAAATGCCCCAGCGACACCAACAGCCTAGATAGAATTAATAGTAAAAAACTGGAGGTTAAAATTCCCTGGAAATTTTGGCCTGGAAAGCGCGCTGCAACCAGTTCATCTATATGCCACACTCCCAGCCACTGTCTTCAGTGGAACACAGGGTGAGAGTCTTCCTGGATATACAACAAATGGAGCTTTGGGAGAAGTTTTGTGGAGATGTACACACACATTTCCCGAATGCAGTGTATGTTGCACTGCACTCTATGCCTCACGGTTGGATGGATCTTGGGTTCAAAAACAAACAAGCGGCGGATGAAGCCTCAAAAGTGTGGGTGGTGGACCTCCCAGATGGTCAACGGGTAGTCAACACAAAGTGCACTCATTGGACTTAATTTAACCAAATTTTTTTAACTTTTGACTTCCTACCTACAACAATTAAATGCACTGTGCTGGAGCACCACTTGAAGGCTGGGCTCACCAAATATGGGAAATCCAATCCTTTGAGATGCAGCACTTTATGCTCATGCTGGACCTGTGCACGGGAAAAGTAATTGCTGTCCTCACCACATCTTCAGGGGTAGTGGAAGATTTGACCCAATCCCCCACACCGCTTTTGTGGAAATTGATGGGCAAGAATCCTGCCCATTCTGGGTCACCGTGGATACAGTGCCTCCTATTAGTACCTTCTGTCGCGCTTTTGGCCACAAGGCCCATACCTTCCCCGCCAAGGAGGACATTACTCAAAACGAGATCATCCCAGATGCAATGAGCAGTGCAGACGCCCACTATGAACTGGCAATAGACACTGACGCTGCCTTCCCATGGGGTGCGCTTTTGTGCTACATTCAAATTAAGCCTGTGTTCATGCAGGAGCATAAGAAGGCCAATCAGGCCCACAGAGTGGCAGCCAAGATGGCTGCCACAGCTCATCCATGATCCCGCCCACCCAGCTCCAGGAGGACATTGAGTCATTTGCTGTGGAAGTGGCTCGTGAATCCTTCCACCAATCATATTGGCCACCCAAGCTGATGACCTGATGGGTGAGTCAGAACACCCACCTAATGCTACCAAGCCTCAATTAAAACTAATTCACCCATTAATCTACCTTCTAAAATTTCATCAACATGCAATGGTGCACTGCAGGTGCACACTACACCAAAAAATTCCAAGGGGTGCAATAAGCAGAAGGAAGAAGCCAATGCCAACCCCACCGTGAAAGTAACCCATAATGAACCTTACTCTGTAGCACAGAAACCCTGCCTTGCCATGCAGCAACATGCAGAAAAAAGAATGCAGAAGGGCATGGGTGCCCTTCCCCTCACACCTAAGGTGCGATGGGGAACCTTTACTATAGGGATATTGAACATTGCTGGACTCAAGGCCTCACCATCCTGGGCTAGGAAACTGAGTTTTTTAAAATCTAATTTACCCATGGACATTCTGGCCATTCAGGAAACCCACTGTTCACGCAGTGCAGAGGACACATGAGCAACCATGCTCCTCCCTTCCCTTTCCTTTTGGTCACTGCACTGCGTGGTGCTTATTTGAGTGACCCATAATTTTAGATTTATTTCATCAACATTATACCTTGACGGCTGTGTCTTCGTTGTATTTTTTTTGTGGGATGACAAAGTTCACGCTGACATTATCATATATACCCCAACCTGTGCATGAGCTCGTCGGGAATTCTTCTTGGCCATTAATTCCCTCCTTCTTCCCCCTGACCCATTTGTGGTAGGTGACATGAACTTCTTGACCAACCCAGCCACTGACTGCTGGACCTTATTGCCTACACCCCTGCAGGGGCATGTAGAACTCTGCATTCTAAAGGCCACTTTGGGGTTTTGATACTATGCCTCTTCATGCATCACTGCTCACAAAAATGTCTCATCCCCATGTGCTCAACGGCCAGCTGAGGTCTATGTCCAAAATTGACCTTAATCTCACACCGTTGAAATTTCAGTCTCAAATTGCCCACTTTAAAATGACAAAACTTGATTTATCTGACCACAGGATGGTATCAGTTTTTTTCTCTTTGTCACATCCAGTATCACAGGCACCAAAGTGGTGCAAACTCCGCCAAGCCGAGATCATGTCACCCAGGTTTTCCTTGTGGGTGAACACTGAAACCTCAGCTCTATAATTTACCACACCGTTATGTGCAGACCCACTTTCTACCTGATCGACCTTCAAAGCGAACACCATCTGCCAGGCATGCCACATTTAATCACGTCGCTCTCAGGCTGCTTCAGCAGTCATTTTTCGCACACTGGCAGAAGTGGAACATCTGGAATCTAATGTCCCAGTGGAAGGCTACATCCTGGCTTGGGGTCATAAGTGGGCAGAAGTGTCCAATCACCTCAATGCACTGGTAAGACAACACAAACATCGAGTTTGTGTTTAGTATAAGGCAAAACATATAAGGCGGGTGAAACGTGATCTACTTACTTTTTCTGCTGATTTTCCGCCATGCGCCAAAACATGGCCTACACACAGGTGAGGCAGCCATACCACTCCACCTCAGATACTCTGGCCAAAGTGGCAATCAAAGTTAAAAATTATTACTTCAAATTGTATCACTCCAATCCAGTTCAGCTGGCCAAAGTTGACAATTTTCTTGTAAGTGCACATATCTGCACTGTTTTTCAGAATTTGGAGTTGATAAATTTAATTTCTTAGGATGAACTCTGTTCTGCCATTCGCGGTGACCATACAGGAAATGCCCAGGTCCAGATGGGATTCCTTATGAGCTCTATAAGAAATACTTCAAATATTTTTCCTCCTTGCTGCTCGCCTCATTGAATCAGTGCCTGATAAAGATGCGCCTCCTTCCTGGAGGACAAGATACCTAAACAATCACGTTATATAAGAAATGTGATAAGCTGGATTTGGCCAACTGGCGCCCCATTCTTATTACTAATCCAGATACTAAATTATTTGCTAAAATTGTGGCCAACTCGCCTAGGGGAAATTCCCTCTGTTTTATTTCCTCTGAGAAATTTGGTTTCATTTCCAAACGGCCTATTTGGAACAACATACAAACTGTAGCTAACGTCTGCTAATCCACGGCTTCTGGAGCACTTGTTTTTTAGACCAGCAGAAGGATTATGATAGAGTCAACTGGGACTGCCTCAAAGCCTGCCTCCACAAGTTCAACCTCCCCTATCGTTTCATTTGTTTGGGTAATGTTGCTCACAGAATCTGCTACAATGGCTGTGCGTGGCCCTGGCTTCCTCACAAGTGTAGTTCGCCCCCAAAGGGGCCTACGCCAAAGGGATATCTAAGCCCACTCTTATATAACTTCAGCCTTGACCCACTTCTTCGCAATGTAAATGCCAGCCTTACTGGTGTCCATGTGCAAGGCCAAGCACCAGTCAAGATGTTGGCATTTGCTGATGATTGTGTGGTTAAGGTGTCTAACAATCATGATGCACGCGCGCTTGAAGCTACTATCCAGGTTTACTCCAAGGTATGTAATGCTGCACTTAATGCCTCCAAAACTGAAATCATTATCCTTGGTTGGTACCAAGCCCGCTGGTCCCCAGAGCCCCGTTTTCTACCTGCTTCAGCAACTTGCTCACGGGTTTGCTTGCCCTGCCCACCCCACGCCGCCCCGCTCGTGCTCCCCTTTGTGCCAAAACCCACCTCTGGTCCAGTCCGCCATTTGAAGGTGTAGCTGGAGTCGGGAGGGTACGCCTTAATGGTGATGGAGCACCATATCCTGGAAAACGTTACAAAACGCATAACTTCCCTCAAAACCCGCAAACCTCCCCTTACAGGAAGGGTAGTGCTAGCCAACTCTATACTCCTTTATAAAGTTTGGTTTAGGGCCCACGTCATCGCTTTATACCCTAGTTTCTTCAAGTCACTATATGCCCTTCTGCAAGGGTGGCTTTGTTTGGGCCGCCCACTGCCAGTGCGCCTGGATGGCATGTTTGGCCATCGCCATAGTGGTGGCATGGGCCTGCTCAACTTCAAGGTCCATGACGCCAAAATACTTGGCACCTGGATCGCTGCAGTCATCAACCTAACGATCTCATCCTAGCACTAGTCACGCACGGCCTGCTTCAACTTCTCCCGCGCCCTGGGCCTCAGCAATACTACCTACCCCCATTATCTGTTAAAGTATCTTGCATCACACCCTTCTTCTGCGGGCCCACATGGGAAGTTGCCACACTTCAAAAAATTCTCCTCTCCATGTGAAGCGCTGAGTGGAGAATTTGCATCACTGGGCACACCACCCAGAGGGGGCGCCCTACTCCTCAGTTTACCCAGGAAGTACAAGGACAAGACATTTTGAACAATGTGATACCCATGAGGACCTCTTTCATGGCCAGGGTGAATTATCTGGACATGTTGGACATCCTCTACTCCCTAAATACCCAGAAAGCCATTTGGAAGTACGCCCACCACCCTCTTCTGCAGCTGCATATTTGTTCCCACATGTGGCGAAGCTTGAGATTGGTATACCATACTGACAAACGCTTTATTGCTTTGCACTCATCTTGTGTCGTGTGTGACCAGTATGGAACTTTGTTTCACCTCCTGGAGGAATGCCCCCATCAAAAGCGATCTGGCATGAGGTTCAGTATCTCTTTTGCTAAAATCAGACACAGCCCTTCAGCCTATCTAAGGACATCTTCGCCTTGTCCTTGATTTCCCTATATCATCTTCCATCTAAGCCTTAGTGGTTGCAATTGCTATGTGGACTATCCACACGGTTGTCTTGGATGCTATCTCAGGCTCTACTCCCACCCTCCAGGAAGCTGTACGCCGGCTCCAGTCGCACCTTGTGGACCACTTTCAAGCTTGGTTTTTTGGGTACCTACCATCCCATCGCCATCAGTTGGTATCATCCTGGTTTCCTGTTTGTTTCATCACTTCAAACCCCTTCCTACATACGTGCTCAATAGTGGCGCAAGCCCCTATACATGTAACCCCCTTTCATTTCTTGGCGTTCCCGCTGGCAACAGGAGATAGCGTTTGCTTCTCTGGGGTGCCCTCCCTTTCTGATATTAGTTTCTTTAGTTTACATATTGAAAGTGTCCATCCCCTGGTTGACCTTCTTTGAATAAAATTAAAATAATATTAAGCTCCTTGTTTATATCTATGTTTATTCAAGTTTCTTCAAGGTAAGCTTTCCATGGAATGGACAAAACTGAAAGATTAATATAATAAAAATAAACCAACCAGAACGCTTAAAGGTGAAAAGGCAATAAATCACAAAAAACTAAAATTAAATAGGTGGGCAACAGAAAATTTCAGCCAACCCTGGCGGATAGGAGGGTAGATCAGCGGGTGATTCTTTGGCGTCATCTTCATGAAGGAAGGTGCAGCATAAGACAGAAAACGAGCGTGTGGTGGCATTTAACAGTATGGGGTTAGTGTCACCCAAGGGAGATGCAGGAATAGTCTGTGTGCCATAATAAAGGACCCCAACATATAATTTTCAATAGTGTGCTCTGATTGGATACAGGCATCAGTGAGCTTAATGAAGATGGAAATATTTGTACGGTGATTTTGGCTTTAGGGTTGTGGTCCACCACCAGAAATTTAATATCAATTTGTGAGCCTTCTTGTGGAAGTTATGAAGTTCGCGCTTACCTACAATGATAAGGGTTGCTAGGACATTGTAGGAGTGAGATCCTCTAAAAGAGCTGCAAAAAAATTAGATGCTGCTTTGTAGAGAGGACAACTATTGGGTAAAGCATCTGCATTGACAGTGAGCTGATCGTTGTATTGAAATGATGCAGCATTTATTTTCAAGGTATAAAATGAGGGGAAGATTGAGCGTCATAGTCGGAATACAAAGCTGTTTGATGTGAAGGTAGAAAGTTCAATGAAATCCACCAATTCAAAGCCTTGACAAATAAGGCCCAAGTTTCTGGGTATATTGTATTGGAGGCATCTGCATATGGTTGAGACTTGGTGGGTGAATAAGATGTGGATAGAAAGAAAATGGGATAATAAGCCTGAGACTGATTGGCTGATTTATTTTCATGCTGGTGGGTGAGGTTGGATGGTTGAGGGATGGTGGAATTTTTACGCTGGCTGACCAATCAAATGGGAGGTGGCAGCAAAACACCACATAAATTAAAACTCTGCTGCAGCGTCAAAGCTTGGGTCAGTGGTGGTGTGATTGACAATTAGGTGACATTTCTATATCATGATTCAAGTAAAAAATATGGGCAAATCTGGCGTCCATTGTTGATGCACGCCTAGAAGTGTAACGAACAGAAACACCCCAGTTCCATCCGCCATATAGTTTTACATATTGTTTTAGTGCACCAACAAGCAACCAAAATCGCCTAACTGAGTAGGGAGAGGTTTAGGGCACTGACAAGCAGCCAAACATTCACCTCTCATTGGTGGGCTATGTAAGTCCTCTGTGTGGTTGGTCCTACCCAACCACGCAAAAGCTCTTCAAAACAGAAACTCCCAAAAAAGACCACAGGTATGTGAGGTATGCAAACCCCAAAACATCCTTATATTTTTTTCTTGGAACATAAGAACTAAGGCGCCCGCTGACCTGAGCTCATCTGGGAAGCAACTGACAATGCTCCCCAGGAAGGGAATGCTAGGTTCTCATAGAATTTCTGAAGTGAACTTTAGAAATGGACATGTGCGCCTTATAAGGGAGCACATTGGGGACCTCACCCGAGCCATCAATTAGGCTCACACAAGCCTAATTAACAGCTCAGGCAAGGCATAACCCAATGTCCAAAGCGACCAAACCAAAAATGTTTTAAAAACGATCTGACTCAGATTTTGGAAAAATCCAAATCTGAGTTGGACCATAATGAACGAGATGAACTCATCCATTACAAGAAGAAATGGTCCAGTGATGCGCTATTGTAAGTGTGAGGAGGAATCTACTAAGCTGTATTGTTATGGTGAGAAGTAATTGTATTAACATGAGAGGCAATGAGGGGCTTGCACCTAAAGGAACAGTGAATTGTATAATGGGTCAGTGCCATAGGTGAAAGCTTCAGAATTAACTTTTAATACAGATTTTGGGGAGGAAAGTGTGAATGGAAGTTAGCATATGTGATTACAATGGTGCCTTGGTAGAAGGTAAGTACAAGTGGTGGATACAGGGGCGGTTATAAAATTGGGGTTCTTGCAGCTGCGGATGCATTTTCCTTAAGGAGATCCAATATCAAAATAGCCTTATACATGCAGAAGTCAATATAATCTTCCAGCTTAAAGGTGGCAGTTGTCAGCTAAATAATTGCTTTGTTAACACATGCATAGAAAAAGCCAATAGTTAACTAAGAGGAAATTTAAAATGCTGAATGTGGGAGGGCTTTGGGGTGAAAACAAGTCAGGTGGACATGCGCAAAAAGCAATGCAAGATCCTTTGGAGTAACAAAATGACTTGAGGAATTGTAAGGAACTGGAATTCTAGTCTGAACACGTTTCTAACAGGGTAAAAATTCTAGGGGGATGTTTGCCGCTAACTCATACTGGAGTAGAAGGCGGTAGAGGCAAAGACATTAGGATGTAACTGGGTTTGGAAAATTGATGTTGTAAATCTCAAACATTTTTATTGAATCTCTTTAAAGCATATAAGCAGAAAGTAAAAGTTCCTCCTTTCTAATATCAGTACTAGTAGATTAGATATATCACATTTTTAAAATCCCAGATTATTGAAATTAGCCCAAACCTATCTAGTCAGTTTTCTGAACTAAAATTTCAGGATTATTGAGCTTAACTTAAAATTATCATAGCCAACTGACACTTTTAGCAAAATTTAATTAAATATTTTTGAAAATATTATCTCTATTAAAACTTTTGTTTATATTTAAAAAACTTGCTCGCTAAGATTGTCAATAGTATTTTATAGTTTTAAAAAACTATATTGTAGCTGTGTGAGCCCTAAATCTCCACATTAGCATTTGATGATAAATCAGTAAATTTTATAAGTTTATGTAGCTCTATGACTATATAGCTGTAGATGGTTTTCTTTCTGCTTGGCATAACTTTCTAAGAAAAATCTTATAGAAAAAAGCAAATCTCAATCACCCGCTGTAGGTTTGCTCTGATGTCCTCAGATTCCCCACTGGCTGCCCCAGTGTGTGGCAATGGTGAAACCCCCGCCATTTTCCATCTGACAGGAAAACGCGCTCATATTGGCTCACCCAGTCATACCAAACCCATGGGATGATTTGTTCCTCCAAAGGATCTTGACGCCCACCTCACTTATACCTAAGCGGTACCTTGTTACCCCCTGGTGCTCCCCCAGAGCAACATGCATGATCGCCTTAGGGTCAACTATGGGAAACATTTTCCTTACCACAACCAAGCCATTATCAAAATGGCTCAGGCGGTGATGCGTCCCACCAGTTTTATTGATTTCCACCCCTATAAGGGGTATTTTGATCTCGTCTTCACCTGTGAATCTGATGCCACTACTGCGGCAACTGTGCCCCTAGTTTTCCAGGGTACCCCTCTCCCCACAATCTGAACCTGGCTCCCAGTGGATACCACTTTGGTGGTTCAGTTCGCTGATTTGCCAACCTACCTTCCCCCTGAGGTGCTTCACCAGGAGCTGATGGAAGGTTTGGCAGTTTATGGCTCCAGCCCCATCTTGCAATCTGTGGTCCCAAAAGGGCCACACGCCTTGCTGGGCCTCGGGCATATGCCACAATCAGCCATAAATCTAATAAAATTGACTTGTCAATTCCCCCTCATGCCATCATCCCCTCTGCCCTGACCATCCATTCTGGGCCTGCGTTGAGGGCGGATGGACAATCTGTCCATCCTGTTTCAATATGGACCACTCAAAACGCAAGTTCCCATCCATAGCTGATTCCAACAGCTCTGAATTTTTGTCCACCAGCTTTCAATCTGCCACCCACCCCACGCCAGTTTTGGTATGAATTACAATCCTACCTCCCCCTCCCCCTCCCCCTCCCCCAAAGCCTGTTGCTACAGCTGCGCCTGCAGCTACCAATCAGCCTCCTCCTCGCTCTAGTGCCACAAACGCTCCATCCAAGCAAGCACAGGATTGGACCCCAGTTCACTCCCATGCATCCTCCATTGAACCAACCAAAAACTCAGGAATATGAAAATTCCCCATTCAATTCAACCAAAATCCTTGGGATCTATTGGCTGAAATTGATGATTCTGGGAATATTATTGAAGACTGCACTATTCAAATTGAGAGGTTTGTGTTTATTGACCATGATACTGAGCTACCTCCTCATTTATATGCCACCCAGAAAAATGCCAAAACATTTCACAGTGACCACCAGCTAGCAGTTGAAGTAATGACTAAGCCAGATTAGCACCCTCTCTACAAAGCTGCCACCAAATCAATGGCGATGCTTGCAGGATGAATCTATCCTCCCAATATCCTTTCCACCGCCAATAAGCTTCAAAAAATATGTTGATCAAAGCTCACAAAGCTGCCAAAGATGCCATCCAGCATGTGGCAGTGGTAGCGCGGAATCCCAAATCCAAGATTACCTGCACCAATATTGCCACATTCATAAAGCTCCCTGATGCATGTATACAAGATGAAGCAGATTGAGCCAGTTATGTCAAAACTCTATATATACAACAGCTGAATTACTGCCACCCCAATCATCAGAAATTTATCACTGCATCCCGCTGACGCCCTGATGCCCCGCCTTTGCTCTCTGCCATAGCCCATGCCCTGCTTTGGGGTGAAGTAGAGGCCGAGGATGAGCCCCCTTATCCCCCTCCCCTTCCGCCATGATGGGATAAGAAGTTACCGCTGTCCCACCTGGTTGGTTGTGTTTGCATTTTGTGTGTCATCTGCTCATTTTCGGGCGGTTCATTTTCTTTGTTCAGAGAGGATTTATTTGTTAGGTTTTTGAGTTTTAATAATTTACATCCCCTTTTCAGCTTACCTCGGTTAAATAATATAGCTGTAGATGGTTCTTAAGTATACAATTTATTCTTTTAGTACTAGATGGTCCCAATATGAGGGAGATTCATTGATGTTTATTTAATCATGCATGGGTAAATAAGAGCCTGAGGTGATGGAAGAGGAGGAAAAAGTTTATTTGATGGAGGGGGATTGGTGCACCAGAGCCATGCTTCAGTAGAGACTGAGTGGGGGAGGGTTGGTGTAAAAATTTATAGGTTTTCTGATTATTTTTGGCCAATAATCCCTATATATTTATTCCTTGAACAGGTTTGGGTTTTGTTCAATTCCATGTTGTATAGTTCTTGATATAATCTTTTGATAATAGTATGACGACTATTATCTGTAGTTGAATGGAAGTACTAGATTATAATACAATGCTCAGCCAGTATTTACTCTCAAAATACTTATAATGTCTTATAATAGAGATTCATTCCCTCATACCGCCTAACTCAATCTACTCTTAGATCCCCATTTACAGTTTCTCTGGTTGAACACACAGTTGGCAGCAATCCTCAATTTGATTCTGCTTCTTCTCTGGATCCCCACTCAGATCCTTACTCTTTATCTTAAAAAAATTCTCCAAATTATTGCACATAGCAATAGTATCCCTGAAAAAGAATAGAACGAATGGATTTTGAATTTATTGCAGGGAAGGCTAACCAGGGGATGAACACTTCCAAAAAAGACATAAAGAAAATGGAACATAGAACAGGGGAGGCACCCCAGAGAAGCAATGCTATCTCCTGTTGCCAGCAGGAACGCCACTACAGGGAGGAGGGGAACGTGTAAAGGGGCCAAAACCACAATTGAGCATGTGTGTACAAAGGGGTCTGAGTTGATGAACCAAACTGGGAACCAGGAGGAGACCAACTGACAGCGACATGGTGGGAGGTATCCAAACATCCACGCTTGAAAGTGGTCTACTAACTGGGACTGGAACCAGTGGATGGCTTCTGGGGGGGTGGGGGTGGAGCCTGCAATGGAATCCAAGACAATCGTGTGGATGGTCCACATGGTGATTGCAACCACCAGAGCACGGAGGGAGGGTGGGAGAGGGGAGACCATAGATAAAGCAAACATATCCCTAGATAAACTGAAGGGATGTGTCTGATCCTGGCCAAGCAGACGTTGCACCTCGCGCCATATTGCTTTAGAGGTAGGGCACTTCTCCAGGCGGTGAAACAGCGTTCCATACTGGCCACACATGACGCAGGATGAGTGTAAAGCGTTAGAGCGCTCAGCAGTACGGTACACCCACCTCTGACATCGCCACACATGGGAACAGACATGAGGCAGCAGCAGAGGGTGGTGGGTGTATTTCCAGATTGTCTTCTGGGTTTCAAGGGAATAAGGAATGTCCATCATGTCCAGGTAGTCCACCCTGGATAGAACATGGGACCGTGTGGGTATTATTCCGTCCATAATGGGTAGCCCCTGTACCTCCTGTGTGAACTGAGGAGAGGGGCGTCCTCTCTGGGCTGTGTGCCCACAAATACGGATTCTCCACTCAGTGCTCTGCATGGAGAGAAGGATTCGTTTGAAGTGGGGTGCAGTACCATGAGGACCAGCGGCCGAAGGGTGGGAAGCCAGATATTTCATCAGGAGTGAGGGTGTGATGGATTGGCAAGGACCAGGGCGCAGGAGAAGTTGGAGTGGGCTGCGTGGGACCAGTGTTGGGAGGGGATCATAGGGATGGTGACGGCCGCGATCCAGGTGCCCAGTATCTTTGCAGCATGGGCCTCAAAGTCGAGCAGGCCCATGCCACCACTATGGCGAGGGCCAAACATGACCTCAAGATGCACTGGCGGTGGGCAGCCCGACCAGAGCCACCCTTGTAGAAGGGCATACAGAGATTTGAAAAAACCTGGGGAGAAGGCGATGGCGTGGGCTCCAAACCAAACTTTGGAGAGGAGCATAGAGTTGGCTAGAACAACCCTGCCAGTAAGGGAAGTAGGGTGGGCTCTGAGGGAGGCTATGCGCTTTGTCACGTTATCCAGAATATGGTTTTCCATCATTGAAGAGGCATACCCGCCTGCCTCCAACCACACCCCCAAGTGGCGGATGGGCCCAACGGTGGGGCACTGCACAAAGGGGAGCACAAGTGGGGTGGTGTGGGGTGGGCAGGGTAAGCAGGCACGTGTGCGAGCAGATGGGCTGGGCTGGAAACAGGCCGCTGAGGCCCAGCGGGTTCGATACTAACCAAGGAGGATGATTTCAGTTTTGGAGGCGTTTAGTGCAGCATTACTTACCCGGGAGTAAACCTGGATAAGGGCTTCAAGCACGCGTGCATCATGATTATTAGACACCCCAACCACACAATCATCAGCGAATGCCATCATCTTGACTGGGGCTTGGCCTTGCACATGGACCCCAGTGAGGCGGGCATTCACGTTCTGAAGTAGTGGGTCAAGGCTGAAGTTATATAAGAGAGGGCTAAGGGGGTCCCCTTGGCGTAGGCCCCTTTGAGGGCGGATTACTTCCGTGAGGAAGCCAGGGCCACGCACTTCCATTGTTGCAGATTCCATCATCAGCATCACCCAGCTGATGAAGTGGGGGGGTAGGCGGAATTGGTGTAGGCAGACCCTGAGGTAATCCCAGTTTACTCTATCATAGGCCTTCTTTTGGTCTAAAATACAAGTGCCCCAGAGGCTGTGGACTGACATGTGTTAGCCACAGAGTGTACGTTGTCCCAAATCGACCTTCTGGGTATGAAACTGAATTGTTCTGGGGAGATGGTGGCAGATGCTACAATCCCTAGACGGTTAGCCATAATTTTAATTAAAATTTTAGTATCCATGTTAGTTAGAGAAATGATGCGCCAGTTGGCTAGGTCTAGCTTATCCCCTTTCTTAAATAGCCTAATGTTGTAGGCCTCTTGCCCTCCTGGTAGGAGGCGCGTTTCCAGAAGGCTCTGGTTAAGGGAGGCAAGCAACAGTGGTGATAGATATTTGAAGTACTTCTTATAGAGCTCATATGGAATGCCATCAGGGCTGGGCATTTTTGATTTGGTGCACTGCGGATGGTGTACCAGAGTTCGTCCAGAGTAATCAAATTCATTAACTCCAGGTATCAGGAAATGGTGCGGATGTGAGCACTTTTGAGAAATTTCGCCATTTCAGCTGGCAGAATTGGTTCAGATCAGTATAACTCGGAGTAATAATTATGTATCTTGATTGCTACTTCAGCCAGCTTATCCGCAACGGAATTTTCTGGCTTTTGCACCTGCGTGTAGGCCAAGCTCTGGCGCGGTGCAAAAAATTTTTGAAAAAAATAAGTGGAGCATGTGTCGCCCATTTTAATGTGTATAGCCCTGTATTGAACACAAACCTGATGTTTGTGTTGCCTCTCAAGCGCGTTGAGGTGGGCAGCTGCTTCTTCCCACTTATGGCCCCAAGCAGGGCTGTAGCCTGTGGCCGGGATGTTGGGCTCCAGGTGGGCTAGCTCTGCCAGAGTGCGCAAGATGATGGCCGAGGTAGAGCGTGAGTGGTAGGAGGAGAGGTGGCAAGCATGGCGGATCATGTCCGCTTTGAAGGCTGACCAGGTGGAAATTGGGTCAGCGCAAAATGGTGTGATAAACTCCTGTGCCAAAGTCACAGATTCCACCCATGTGGAAAATCTTGGCGATGCAAGTTCAGGTGGGCGAAGTTTGCACCAGTGTGGAGCCTGAGCTGCTGGGTCAAGTAGGTGGAAGGTGATCGAGATCAGCCTGTGATCGGAGAAATCAATTTTTGACATGTAGAAGTGGGAAATCTGGGTACAAAATTTCATCAGTGCGAGGATAAGGTTGATGTGGGACATGGATCTTAACTGGCCATTATGGACGTGTGGGTGCAACATGTCCTTGAGTAGCGGAGCATGGCATGGCAGTGCATCAAACAACCCTAGGATGGCCTTTAGGACATGAAGTTCTACATGACCCTGGGGCGGGGAAGGTGAGGGAGGCCAGCGGTCAGTGGATGGTCCAACCAACAGTTCATATCACCGACTACAAAAGGGTCAGGGGGTAGCAGAAGGGATTTTACTGATGAGAAAAATTCCTGACACTCTCATGCACAGGTTGGGGCATAGATGTTGACAATAGCGTGCACCACGTCGGCCCACAAAAATTTGACCATGAGGACTCAGCCATTAAAGAAGGATTCAGATAATAAAAATTTGAAAAAATTGTTTTTTTGAACAAGCACCCCACAGTGCTCAGACAAGATGGACAGGGATGGGAGGAGCATGGTTTTCCAAGCATCCTCAGAACCGCGTGGACAGTGGGACTCCTGGATGGCCAGGATGTCCACGGGTAAATTATTTTGTAAAAATCAGTTACTAGCCCGGGATGGCGAGGCCTTGAGTCCAGCGATGTTCAACATCCCTAAAGTAAAGGCTCCCCCCATCGCACCTTAGGTGTGAGGGGAAAGGCTCCCAGGCCCTTCAGCCTCCTCTTGATCCTCATGGCGCTTCTCGGTGCCTCAGTGTGTGTGCAGCAACATAGTTGGAAGAGTGGGTGAGTTTGGCAGTTGGGTTCACGTTGGCTTTAGCCTTCACTTTTGGTTTCCCCGCTGCAGAGTGATTTTTTTGCAGTGCGCTCAAGTGCAGTGCACCATCAGTTGAATTAAAAAAAAATTTTCGGGCAGGCTGGAGATTGAATCAGTTCTAATCAAGGCTTGGGTGCAAAGGTCGGGTGAGATTGAGTCACCCATCAGATCCTCAGATTGGGTGGCCCAATAGGCTTGAAAATCCCTATCTGATTGGTTGAGAGATTTCCGAGCTGCTTCTACTGCAAAGGTCTCAATGTCCTCCTGGCGTTGGGAATGTGGGATAGCAGAGGCGCCTTGGACGCCTCCTTGGCTGCAGCCCTGCAGGCCTGCTTGGCCTTCTTCCACTCTTGAGGAGATATTGGCTTTACTAGTAAGTAGCAGCCTTATGCTCCCCACGAGAAGGTCTCTTTACTATTGGCGGTTGGTTCATAGTGAGCCTCCCCGTTGTTCATGGCCACCGAGGGGTGTTCTTGGAATATGATGCCCTCCTTTGTGGGGCAAGCGTGTGCCTTATGGCCAAAAGAATCACAGTGGGTGCAGATGGGGGGCGCTGTCCTTGGTGACCTGGAAAGGGTGGGTGGTATGCCCTTAATATTAATATAAATGGAGTGTGGGATCTGGGTTAGATCCTTCGCTATCTCCTTGGTTGGGGTCAGAGCTGCGATGGCTTTGCTGGTGCACAGGTGTGGCATCAGCGTAAAGAATTGCATCTCAAGTGATTGAATTTCGTCATATACGGTGAGTCCATCCTTCAGGTGTTGTCCTAGTATGGCGCGTTTGACCATAGTAGGCAGAAAGTCGAAGGTGAGAAAAATTTGGTTGGATTTTGTCCATCTGGTGCACTTAGTTTTGACAACCCGCTGCCCTTTGGGGAGGTTAATTACAACGCGCACCGCAGCAGCTTTGTCTGCTGCCTCCTTACTTTCAAAACCAAGATCCAGCCAAACACGTGACATGGAGTGGGGTGCTACATACACCGCATTTGGGAAATGAATGTGTACATCTCCACAAAACTTTTCCCACAGCACCATTTGTTGAATATCCAGTAATACCTGAACTCCATATTCCACCAATGAGAGTGGTTGAGAGTGCGGCGTATTGATGTACTGGTTGCATCATGCCTGCCAAGCTAAAATTTCTGGGGAAATGGTAACCGCCAGTTTTTTGTTTTTGTCTAATCTGCCAGATTCTCCGGGGCATTTGCAAAAGTTTGAAGTTTCAGGGCCACCCCCTTTGCCTTTTACCTTACTTGCCAACTGCTCCCTGACATGGGCACAAACTAATCTCCTCGGTGAAATTATCAAACTAAAGTTAGTCTTGAATTGAATTTGTTGCAAAAGTAATTGCAACGAGAAAGAAAAGTTTTTAATAGAACAAATGGATGCTGATAAAGTTTACTAAGATAAGACTTAAGCAAAGGTGATAATCTGTCAAATTATTCTCTGGTAAATATGGTAAATTATATATATCTTTATTAGTGAATTCTAGGGAATTTATAGTGGGAGATTTGGCGCCCAATCCTCAGTTGTCACCTCCTCAATGAAATGTCAGCTGTTGCCATTGAATCACCCATCCTCGTCTCAGCAGCAATGGTCTTCCCCATCCTGGTTAGGATTCCATCATTAGACATCCTTGAGACCTAAAACTGAAAGAGTCAGAAAACGTTTCCCTAACGTTTTCCTCTTAATCCAAGAAAATCACCATATTTGGCTAGCAACCTGCTTAGGTAATGGGAATTATTACCCATTAAGGAAGGTCATGCACCAACTGATCATTATGCTATTTACAGGTGGTATCACTTGCCTCACAACTTACTCCTTAAATTCCTAATTGGTCAGTGATGAAACCTAACCAATCCCAATCGGTGCACCTGATAGTTATTCAACTATCAGATGCCCCTATTTTGTCGGCAACTCTGCCTGACAAGATCTTAAGCATTTGTCTGGATCAATCACCAATGGATCTGACCAGGTGGATAACCTAAAATCACCCAAATCTAGTTATTCCAAAATCAGGTTCAACTGATTTCCAATTCATCTCACATTAGGAAATTATTCCCTAGAGATCCCTGGTAATATAGATGGCTGGGAATATGGGCAAAAATCCCAACACATTCCCCCTCCTGCCTAGATTTCCAGAGAGAAAAGGACTGGGGCAGGAGAACACCACTTTGGACACTCGTTCAGATACTTCATTTTCTCAAGCAAAGTACAATCATCAGTACTCAACGCTGCTTGGGACGATCTTCAGCATGCGGCTCTCTTCCTCTTCCTCATCACTACCAAATACTCATAGCGTGGTCCCCACAATCTTCTGTCATGCCAGGCTGATCGATTTACTCATGATAATTTAATCCTAGGATCTGATTTTCCCCACCATCAGGGCATATGACCCATTGTCATATTCAGGATTCTTGGTCCAGCCTCCTCAATTTCCTGATTTTCTCCTTTTCCTCAACAAGAGACTCTTGTTGTTGATGTTTGTTTCATGGCCTAATTAAAAATGCTCATTCATGTACACCCTTGTTATTTTCTTCTCATTACCTCTTGGCTCAAATAATTATTAATTCTTCTCTAGAGCTTAACCCATTAAGTTGAGATTAATTTCTCTGAAATTGGAGCTTAATTGATTTCAGAGTGCATAATGTTGACTATCAAGTAAGTCTGACATCCCCCCTCTCATCCAGCTCATATGTCAAAATTCTGAGTCACAGTACTGTAAGTCTGGAGACCCAACCTCTTGGGATATATTGAGAAAAGGTCTCTTTTAGGAAGAATAAGGGACCTATTGCCCCTGTGGAGCCCTTGGCTCTACTGAGGGGATTTGGGTCATGTAATAAATAAACGTTGGGTTACTGCATTGGCACCAAAAACCCCACCACCTTACCCCAGTTGGCTGCTTCTACTCTGATTTAAAGGATAAAAGAGGTCTGTAATGAGGCAATACAGGCTAGAAACCTTCAACATCAGCTTCCCCTCCCAATGATCCCCGCTCCGCCATTTTTTATGTCCTTGAGAAAGAAGAAAATTGGCTTCAAAACTCAGGAAAAGGCTCCCAAGTCAGAAAACCTGGTCCAGGACATGGAATCCGAAATTCTGGGTTTGGGAAAGCCAATCTAGGTTGGAAATTTACATTTGGGAAATTTTGAAATTTTTTTTAAAAATATATCGATATTGACCCTGGTGGAACCTGATTTGGCCACCCCTTCAATCCAAGCTAATCCGCTTATGTTTGGATTGGTGAGGGTCCCTCCCTCACAGATCCAATGATTACGTTGCAAGAGCTTTTGTGACCTTTGCGTAAGCTGGATGACAAAGCCATGAACCCAGGCTGAGTACCCATGAGTATGTCAGCTATCGCTGCCCAGGAAAGATGTACCCATGGTCCCCTTTTTCCCACTTCACATATATAAGGCAACTGCCTCTATAAGGAGCAGTTGTTGGTCCATTTTCACCTTTTAAGTTTTAATAAAAACTACTACCTCCAAAACCTAATCCATGAGCTCCGCCAATTTCTTCACAATTCTTTTACTTAACCCAGCAAAGTACGCAGCAATCTGCACCCTAGGCTGATGGTCATCAAGTGGGCCTTCCAAGCCATCAATCTGGTGGCCCACCAAATAGTGATCATGGTCCAGGAATTCGCCGCAAGCCTATGATGTCAATTTGCCACTTCTGAAGAGCTTTCTGATCTGCCAAACTCTTCACAACGACCTGTTTACAATTCAGCACCCGGTGGACCAGCTTTGTGTCCATCTCCCACTTTGCAAAATAATTTGGAGAATTCAACCTAATCTGCATCACCAATATACTAGTGGTTCAGCGCAATTCAGGCAGAGTGGGGCTATCTCCACTAATTGCAATTATCTATTCAGAGGCGAGGATTCACCATCCACACAACTGTGAGGTGGGAGCCAGGCATCAAACCATCCAGGACATTCCACCTAGGGCCAATCCAGCCCATATCAACTTAAAAAATCGATCCACCATGCTGGCGATGTACCCAACCTCTCTATTCAACCCAAAACCTCTCAATGGATTCAAGACAAGGCCAAGGCCTTCCAATTGTTAGAGCGATTCAATTTGATTTTGATTCATGAGGCTGATCATCATCTCAAAATTTTTGAAAAATTCTATGATTTTCAGAATTTTTAATATGATGGATCAGTCTAAAAATGGTTGGAAAAATGAAGCCAAAGGTCAACAACTGCAAACCCAGGAGGATTGGTCGTCCTCCTTGCCTCTCCCACCATTGAGGGATGCTCCAGCAAGACCCATGGTTGCCCCCATTGAAGCCCTTTGGTTTGTTATGGGGCTTTCATATGTTTATTAACTTCTATTTCCCTCACCAGAATAATAGGGAATCCCTCCTACAACTGCTCAGAACTGCTATGCCATTGGCATTCTGGGCTTTCCACTGGGTTGTTACACTCATATTGGAAGCCCAGTCTTACTTTAATCAGCAGATTCCATGACAGGTACCAACAGCTGCTCAACAGTTTGTCTGACCAAGATCTTCAGCTCTTCCAGTAGATGAGTTGGTCTGCGTGATGGAACCTTTTCTATGGTCCTTCCAGAACTCAACTCCTAGTCTGGCACCAGTGGCTAGTCCTTCCGTGGAATTTATTGGAAATGGTTACCAACCCCACTGAAACCAGGTTAACAATCGTCTTATTGACTCACAGCCAATCCTTCCTCTGTTGCCAATAATAGAGTTGATTCAGAACTCTTCTAAATTTTTGGCTCCTTACGCAGATGCGCATAATATCATTGTTGATCCTCCTGAAATAATGCCCTTTGAACTTCATTGTTCCTTCCTCACCAGGTCATACTTGCTTCTGGAGTTCCTCTTCTGACTCAGTCGATATTACAAGCCAGCTATCTTCGCCACTGAACTCACCATCAGCAACAATGTACATTTTGAAATCTCCTACTCAGAATTATGGCCCAAGTCACTGAGGCTTTATTTATAGCTCTGAATTATTCCAACCTTGAGAACATCCTAGATCAGGATAATGCAGCCTATGTTCTTCGCTTTGCTGGCCAAGTTGTTCAAAGTTGGGCCATGAAGTTTTCAGCCTCTCCTGGCTTTCATCACTCATTCTGCTTCAGCTTCTGAGAAGCTCATAGTCATTGCTTGGAGGATGCCAATTGCTCCTTGCATGACTATTTCGTTTCTGGCATGTCCCATTGGTATCTTCTTCTAACGGCATTGACAGGGGGCATGATTCAACAACCCCCATCTAGTATCCCTTGTTTGTTACTAGCCCATATGTCTGGTGTCCTTGATGAAGCCCATTGGCAAGTAAAAGAACCAATCTTCTGGCTTTGATACCATATTGGGATTACTCATGGTTAATCACCAACTACCTCTTCTTGTACTGTTGCTTCCCTCCCCGCTCCAGGGTTTTGCGTTTGGCTTCTTCTGACATCTCAATTTCCCTTCACCTAGTTGCTTTCTCACAGGATGTTGCGTCCACTCAATGAACTTGGTTTTGTGTAGGTCTAGCCTCACTAACGTCTGATATCACATAGATTTTGATGGGTTATTCACTCCTACTGCGATCCATCCTCCCTCACCCAAAAGGTGACATAGGCTGAATAATCCCCGAATCAAGGATAGTCAATAAAAAAAAATAAAAAGTATAAAAATATATCAGTTTTTCTATGCAGTTTTAATTTTTTTTGTTTTTTTTTCAAAATTTTTATCAATCTTTTATTTTTTTTCCTTTTTTCCATGGGAATTGACCTTGTTTTAGTTCAGTGGTCCATCTTTTTATTTTTCCCTTAAACTGGATCCTAGGTATTCTTAGACCTACAAGTTTTCTATGGTTCAGAGGTCTCACTTTTTAAAACTTACCCATCTAGATTAGTTCAGAGGTCCTTTATCTGGATTTGACCAAATCATTAGGACATAACCAATTTTTTGGTTCAGTGGTCCTTTGGGATCTTTTTTAATTTTTTTTATTGATTTATCACTTTAAGTACTTAGCATAACTCGATTTACTACCCTTCCATCCAAGAAGTTCTTGATGGAGTAGGCGTCCATTGCAATCTTGGCGATAATCTCAAATGGACCTGATCACAAGGCATCCATTTTGTTTGTTCTCCTTAAACAATGTGTATTGCAATAGGCAACTCTTTCACCTATTCAGTATTTGGATAAGGCCAGTTGGTTCTTATCATCCATCGTTTTTTCTCATATCCTTTTATTCAACTTCATATCAAATGCTTACAATTATATTTTGATCAATATATTTGTCAATCAGTTCAGCTACTGCTTGGAACTCATACCCAATGTTGGTTCCACCACTGAGTATAAAATTGGTGGAAAAGCGGCCTTCCTCCCATATAACAACTCAAATGGCGTTTTTCCCATCGCTGTATGATGAATGATATTGTAGGCAAACATCACCAAACTCAGGTATGTTCCCCACGCGGAAGTTCTTCCTGTGACTAGCTTTCTCAGCGTTGTGGCCAGCATTCCATTAACTTATTCCACTAGTCCGTTCATCTCCAACTGGTGGGGTACAGACATGACTACTTGGATTCCCATTATCTCATTTAAGTGCAGGATCACATGAGATGTGAAGTTTGTCTCATTTTCACTCAGCAGGACCTGCGGTCATCCATGTCAGTATATTACTTGATCCAGGATAAACTTCGCGGTACTGGTAGCATCTACTTTCAACAGGGCCTTTGTCTCAATCCATCTCGTCAGATGAATTACAACTATTATGTACTTGACTCCCCCTGTGCTCATTGCAAGTGGTCCCATCACATCAATGGACACCGTATGCCAAGAAAATCCAGGGCAGACCAGTTAGTATCCAGTTGTATTCTTATGTGGCTTGTGCAACTGGCACTCCACATGACAAGATAGATAATTGACGACACCATAGTTGATTGACTCCCAGTAGTAGTTTTGGTGAATATGGTCAGAAATTTTTCTCAGGCCTCCATGCCCAACAACTTTATAAGTGGCGTATATAATAGCTGCTCTTTCTGACAGCTTTAGGAATAGCAAACGCTTCTCATTAATCGTCTCAAAAACTTGTCCATCTATGGTCTCTTTGTTTTCCATCACTTTTTGTAGCGCACCTTGAATTTCTTGGGGCTCATTCCTGATTTCTCCGTTGACCATTCTCTGGAATAACTCATCCGCCTGCTGGTATACCATCTGGACCATTGGTAACCATGATAAGCCATCTGAATTCTGATGAGAAACCCCCACTCAGTGGAAAATCTCATAATCATAAGCCTTAACTTTAATTCCCATTGGTCCAGTCGTCCTTCTGGTTCTCGCAAATTGTGAAACCAAAGCAATGAGGAGTGGTCTATCACCACTTTGAAGTGCATTCCGCTGATGTAAACCTGAAACTGTTTACAGGCATAAATGACTGCAAGGCATTCACGCTTAGTTATGGTGTAGTTCCTCTCAGCAGCGAGAGTGTCCAGATCACATATGCCACTGGATGTTCATCCCCAAGTTCATCTACTTGGCTTAATATGGCGCTGATCGCCATCAATAAAGCATCAGTTTGTATAATAAATTCTTGATTAAAATCTGGATATTTCAAAATCGGAGAACATATCAAGTACTGGAATAATTCATCAAAGGATTTCTGTGCTTCTTCATTCTATATAAATTTTTTCTTCAGATACTTCAACAGATGGAATAAGGGCTCGGTGATTCTGGTAAATTCCTAAATAAATCTTTTATAGTATCCAACCATTCCATGAAACACTTGGATATCTTGGACACTCTTCAGCACAGCCATTCATTATATGGCTACGATCTTCTGGGCTTGCAGCTGCAGTTCACTAGAGCTGATCATGAATCCTAGATATTCCAACTCTTTCTTGAAGAAGTGACACTTCCTCAGCTTAATCTTCATGTTGGCTGCAGAAAGTCTCTTGAACAATTCCTCCAAGTGGTGTAAATGGTCAGTAAACGTCCTACTGAACACATTGATGTCGTCCAAGTACACCAGGATGCATGACAACTTCAAGTCATTTAGTATAGCATCCATGGCCCTCTGGAACGTTGCAGGCGCATTGCATAGACCCTAGGGCATCCTCGTCAGTTGGTATAGTCCCTGCACAGAAATAATTGCGCATTTTTCTCAGTCCTCTCTTGGCAACTCTATTTGCCAATATCCTGATATCAGATCCATCGTGGAGAAATACTTTGCTTCTCCCAATTGATCTAGCACATCATCAATTCTTAATAAGGGATACAAATCCTTTTTTGTAATCTTATTCAGCTTCTGGTAATCGATCAACACCCAATTAGAGCCATCATTTTTTCATGATAAGAATTAGACTTGCCCAGGGACTCGAAGATGGAACTACAAGCTCATGCTTCACTGGTTTGCTGATTTCTTCTTCCACTACCGCTTTGGCCACTTTTGACCATCAAATCAGTCTCATTATGATTGGCAAATTTTCCCTGGTATCAACCTTGTGGATCACATCTCTTGCGCATCCCAAATTTTGGTTGTCTTGGGAGAACTTTTCCTAATAGTTTTGAACAATTTGAGAGCCTCCTCTTGCTGTCCTTCAATCAGATCAGCGAGCTGCTCTTGATGAACCAATAGGTTGATACTATTGGTTACCCCAGCTGGTAATCCCATCTCATTAAGGGTCCTAAAATTGTGGAATTTCCTCAGTTCAGCCATCAAGATTAGATGAACAAACGTGACAATATAATTCTTCTCAATCTTCATCTGTTTTTCACTTAAATTTTCCAGAAGAACCCAAATTTCTCCATGGCCCAGAATTATTATTCCAGGAGCCACCCAAGGCTCTACTCTGGACTTTTTCCAGGGGTTTCCAACCTCCCCATACAGCAGTTCTGGTGTCTCTAATGTCAACCCCATATTGACAATCATCTGTGATCCTGATAGTATGCTTTTTGCATTCTTGATCCTCATGGAATTCCCTGAACTTCTAGGATTTCTGTCAGCATTTCTCGTTGCTTCCAGCCAACTAGTTGGTATGAGATTGGGACAATGCTGTCATTGTATATCAAGTTGATGAAGTTATTTCTCCTACTCAGTGGAGCTTCCCCATCCTTCTGATAGACCAAAGGTAACGTCTGACCTAACATGGTCAACATATTATCCTTGAAGTTACATTTTACTCTATAATTCCATAGAAATTCTGTCCCAATCATAATGCCATAGTTTTTGGTTGGCCAAAACTATTGCTGGTGCAGATACCACCAAGGTTCTGAATCTGTGTGGCAGAGTACTTTATGCTTTACATGAGATTCTGGTATTTGGCCCAGCTGTCACATACTCCTTCTTGTGTTCCAAGTCAGGGGAGATCTTCATCCTCTTCACCAGCTTGGTCAAGACAACATTAATGGGCGCTCCGCTGTTAACAATCGCCCTCACATGTACTTGATTCACTAGTATATCTAAATACGTACACTTGGAGTATTGTAAGATAGAGTTTACTGAGTGTATAGTGATGTTATTAGCTGAATTGAGGGTTTACATAATTTGCGCCGATTAATTAGGAAATTATTCCTTGATCATACTGAGGGGTATTGACAGGTTTGCCTCATCTAATCAGACTTCAGTCAATTCTTTGGGATTATCTTCAGCTTGAATCTTGTCCGCTAGTTGTCAGGCATATGGCCAGGCAACTTCCTTGATTATCTCAGGGTTGATCCCTTTCACCCTGAATCTTGTTACCACATTCACGTCCAACTTGACCACTTGATACAGTTGATCCTGTACGTCCTCATCCATGAACAGATCACTGATGTCATATCCTTGTGCATAATATTGGGAGGAACAGGCTTCTCTGCAGCTCTAGACTGTTCCCCATATAGGCCGCAGGTCCTTTACCAGACTCCTTTGCAGCTGCAGACTCTTTCTCCTGGACCATGTTGATTTGATACTTGGGCTTCTTGAAATTTACAGCGTAATATCCAGTTCCTCTACATTGGTAACAGACTTTCACCTTCTTATTAATTTGTCTGAAGACTTCAGGCTTATTCCCTGGCTCATTTCAATTGTTCCTCTCCTTAGCACCCTCATTACCCTTCGTGGGATTCAGATTTCATACTGAGTTTGATTTGAAACTTCTGTTTGGGTCATCAAAGGTTACTCCCAAGATCTTCAAATTGTCTGCCATCTGAGAGGTAGTAATTCCCATTGTGAACATGGAAGACATCATTTGGTGCAAATTGTGGTAGGGCTGAAGGGCTGCTTGTAATGCAATTCTTGCATCAAAATCATTCAGCACTTTGCTCCAACCAGAATTTGTGATTCATGGTAGAAACGATTAATGAAGCTTGCTAAAAAATTCATCTTTATGAAATTGGATGCCCATAAACTCTTGTTTGCGCTTTGAAATGCATGTCAGGATCCCAATTTCCTTCATAATGGCTGCTTTGGCCTCGGCATATGACCATCTTTCCCCCTCCAGGTGGGGCAACACTAGGTTTTGACAATCAGTATCTAGGCAATTTATCACCATCAATACCTTTTGATGATTGCTATATCTTTATATGGTCATATCAAACAATCGGAAAAATGCTGGGGCGTTACCCAATGAAAAGTTGACAATTTTGGTGTCGCTTTGAATTCCTTTGAGTTTTCTCAAGCCACCTCTCTAGGTTTGGCTACTTAGCTCACTTGGCGAGTAATTTTGGGCATCATCTCAAAATAGCGGTAAAAGCAGGTGTCATGTTTCTTGGGGGTAGTCATCTTCTTAATTATCATATGGCGAGTTTTTTCTTCAGCATCCATTGCCGCATATGGCTCACATTTGCATCTGTGAGTTTTTAACTCTTCAACCTTTTTAATCAGCCACTCAATATCAGCACTGAAAACTCTTAAACAAACATGATCTGCTTCACACTCCATTTTCAGAAATAAGACTTCTCAAAACAAGTCTTTCTTTCTTCTTTAATGACTTTACTTTTACAAGTAATTCATTTCTGAAACTTGTGACATAATTGATTCCTTCCTCCATCATGGCGACTCTTTCTTCCAAGGCTGCGAATTCTTGATGATATGCTGAGTTTAGGGCGTTCTGATTAACGGTTGCAAAACCATGCATAATTTTCTTATCTCATCTTTATACAACATCGCTTCTAAGTTCTTCTACTCAATTACATCCCTGTAGTGAGCACCACATTGTAAAATTTATAGGTTTTCTGATTATTCTCGGTCAATGAC